>JAKWBI020000710.1:0-23014 GCA_022664585.2 Zalerion maritima | reverse complement strand
CCCCTTTGATACAATCCCCCCCTATTTGATCAAATAAACAACCGGTGAGTACTTCAAGATTCAGCCCCCCCCCCCCCCCCCCCCCCCCCCCCGGGAGCATGACGCGTCTCTCTTGCCTGCATGCATGTCCATTTCCCGTCTTGGGCCCAACCCACGACGCAGTCTCAACCGTTAGCAGAGGATATGTTTGTTATGCTTGCAATACTATTACTTTGTGATCGTCGAAAACTCTCGGAGGGTGGAAGGATATCGACGAAAGGCAGCCCGGGGGGGGGGGAGAAGAAAGAGGCATGACACCCCCCTGATGAAGAAAACCTACCATGTCTATCCCCCCAGTACATGAGATCTTCCTTCTAGGCTCTCATTCGTTCCCTCCCGACTCTTTTGCGGATCGCAAGTTGTTGCTTTCACACTGGACGTACCGGCGGAGGAGGAGGAGGAGGAGGAGGAGGAGGAGGACGAACCCGGGTGCCCCGTCGAGTTGGCGGCTGATTGTGTCGAAATCACTTCCCCCCCTCCTTCTAGCCTGGACACTCGACGGCTTGCGAGGAGGAACAGGATCCATCCTCATCCCCTCGGGTCGTTTGTGCCCATCTGTGCCAGGCATCTTCTTTTTGGTCGTGTGGGTCATTTTGTTCGAATCTGGCGTGCAATATATGGAGAGCATGAACGGGACTCGTCTCCGAGAGTCGAGGACGGGCCTGGACTCTACAATCTTCTGAATAACCGTTCTAGAATGTTGGGTCTCTAACTGCGCCCTCCCACTTCCAACCTCGCAAATTAAAACAAAGAACACATATCCCAAGATTTGCCCAACAGCGAGTAACACTCGACCAAAGGCGGAAGGCACACAAAGAACCACATTCCCGACCCTGCAAAGACGAACAAAAATGTTTGCAAGTCCAGCCTCTATCTCCTTCACCATGAAAATGATCCATCAAAATTGCCGGATTTGGAAAAGCTTGGCGATGGCACTCACATTGGGCACGCGAAGGCACGAGTACAGCCTCATCAGACAGCACTCAAAGAATCTCCTATCATTGAATGGGGGTGACGGAAAGTCATTCCTTGGTATCTAGATCCCTGGGTAATTCTTTCTGTTCCAGCTGCTAGCAGAGGGATATAGCAACACGTTGATTTTATTTCCTCTTTCGGATTCTCAGACTTAATTCCTAGGACTCTTCCTCGGGCTTCTGGCCGACGACGACAATGCTAGTTTCGAGCACGTAAGCATTCACACGTTTTTGTACATCAGCAAGGGATGTGTGGAACTTACATGGGCCAGTAGGCATGAATGGACTTGTCGTTCAAATCCTTCCTCGCCTTGGAGCACAGGATCTCCACTGCCTCCTGGCTCCAGCCAAGGGCGCGGGTTAGGGCGGCCATGAGGAAGCCATTGATGCCGTCCGAGATGTTCTTGTTGTTCCATATGCCGATTTCCTTGAACTTCTTGTCCTTAGGCCAGGAGTTCGACGCCCACTTGTACTTGGCCGCCGTCACGTTCTTGAATCCTGTCTTCTCGAGAAGCGCTTTCATGTCGTCGAGCGGGTAAAAGGCGTGGTTGGCCTTGGCGGCCGCTTCGCCAAGCAGCTTCATGGACTGCTGCAGAGGTTGCTCATCCTTCAGGGTGCCATCGTCCGAGAGGGGGAGGGCAAATTCTTGCAACTCGAGGTACCCACCCGGCTTGATATTTCTGATAGGTGTTCTTATGTCAGTCGCGTTGTCTCTAGGTCAGCAAACATCATGAGAAGCAGTGGGTCTCACTCGTAGCAGCTCTTCACGTAAGTATCCCAGTCGGAGACGCTCGTATTCATCATGCGGCTGTGGATGTACTGGAACGGCTGCGAAAACGTCCACTCGTCTTCGAAATCATCAATGATGAAGTTGACATTTGGGGGAACACTGTGATATTGTTAACTTTAGCCTATAATGTCATTGAGGCACAGGGTATCCCATACAAACTCGGTTGAGTGGGGGACAGGTCGGTGCCGATAACCTGGTTCAGTTAGCAGGGGCTATGCACGCGTGCGGTACAGGACCGACAAACCTGAACATTGGGATGCTCATCTGCAAAGTCTATGGCCCAAATACCAGTGCCAGTGCCGATGTCCAGCACGCGACCGCCAAGCTCTGGGTCTAGGGTAGGTGGAGCAAGACCGAGCTTGCCATCCAGAGTCAGGTAAAAGATGTGGTGCTGGAGATCTGTGATATTATAGCGCTGGTTAGCAGGTGCCTGTCACACCGCAGGTGTCAGCGGCTCGGCGGCGAGCGAACACGGCACCTACCTAATCGCTCATTTTCATCCTCGTCGTTGGGGAAATGATACTCTTCGTTGCGACAAAGTTAGTTACTCTGTCTCAAGAGGCCCTCTTTGCGGGGGTCGCAAGTTGATAGGTTGCTACACACTCCCGTCTTTGTACTGATGGTACGTTCTGCCATTTTCCTTGCGGTAGTTCAAGATGGACTCGGCAAGGCTCGTAGTCTCCGATCCCGCTTCCTAATCATGAGGGTTATTAGTCTCCGGCACGAGAAAGACACAGCGACACCACATGTAGTTTTATGGGGTCCAAGTCAGGGCCAGGTGGGTGGTATATACTAACCGAACCGAGGGATGAGTCGTTGTCATTGAAGTCCTATTTCGTGGTTAGTGCGTGCCGATCGAGTCATGAAAGACATGCGACAATAATTGACTCAGGTTGCATGCTAAGTGCGGTACTCACCCCCTCATCCGGGGCCATGGGAGCAGCTTCAGTAACGGATGGATCGGCCATGGCGGACGTTGAGTTTTCGCGAAGGATTTAGGGATAAAAGAGACGCCAAGGCTGTGGGAAATGTAGAAAAGGCCCAGGGCTGGCAAGGGGAGCGGTGCAGGATGTAGTATTATAAGTGAACAGGTGTGGGCACTAGGGACTAGGGACACTAGCCTGACCTGTAAAATTTGTTAATTCGTCCCTGCTTTCGACCAGGGCAAATCGGGGCACCCGGAGCTTCCAGGCCTTCCCGCGTGTGGTCTGGTGCTCGTGGGAATGGATCGATTAAGTGTGAGGGAGAGGAACGGAAGCACCCCTACCAGTATTTTCTAGTTTTTGCACCTCTGCGCAGCTGTGGATGGCGAGAAGCGAAAAGATCTCTCAACCCCGAAAGGGGATAGAAGGTGGATCGCGATGCTGGGCAAGAAGAAGAATACCGTGCCGTGTGAGCACTCTTGTCTGCTGTATTCCTCTGTCCACAAAGCGACCAAGGTCCTTAGCTCGGGGTCTTGCTGATCGTTGAGGAAATGAAAGAGAAGACGGTGGCCGGGTTGACTTCCGATGTGTGTGTGGATGTCATGTCCATTTAACTAACAGAATAAGGAAAGTTGAACTAATAAGTGCTACCACCCCGCAGCAAAAGTAGCGAATGACAAGGGTGGGGTCTGACGAACTCGTCGCCCAGAGCCAGGACAGTGGGAAAGCAAACCCAGCGCCAATCATTATAGTATCCATGACCCAATACCATTATCCACGAGCGCGGTTCAACACCAGTTCCTCACTCGTGTTCAGCCGTCTTCATCCCCTGTCGAGACCCTCCGCCATGCATGATATGAAAAAGTTGCAACGTCTCCACTTGGCCTGTCTGTCCCCGACCGCATCTTGCGCATCCCACCATCATGATATGCGCATTTGCTACCGAGCTACTGTACATCCGCTGATCCATATGATGAACGTGTGTACACCAACAGCCTCCAAGACGTTGAAGTCACCCTGCCACCGGTGGGCGATGCCACCAAAAGGAGAATTGAACAGATCTCGCCCTGTACATAGAGGGATGGAGGGATGGAGGGATGGAGGGATGGAGGGATGGAGGGATGGGGGGATGGGGGGGGGTGACGGACGAGTCTGGCCAACCGCCAACACTAGTGTCGGCATCGATAGTTCGCTATGATTTCGTCGTTGGCTTGCTGCAGCTAGAGACCTCGTGTGAAACTAGGAAGTAGGGCTCGCAAAATGCCCCTCCATGATTGGCATGTGGGATGCGGGCTTCAAAAATTCAATAAAAGGATAACAGTCCCTCACGATGCAGTGGTCCCCTAAACGACCGGAGCCCTGGCCTTGCAGTGCGCGGTGCGGACCGGGACGGATACCGTCGACCCAGCAGCGCTTCCGGCGTGAGTTGTGCAACTTTCTTGGCCGAGACGTGGAGATACAGTAGTCTCCCGCCCGACGATAACCCATGTGGGGGTGTGCATGAGAAAAAGCACCGACAAGAGACCCTTCGTTCGTGAGGAGCCGAGCTCGGCCTACTGTACATGTGTGTTGTCCGCATGTCTTTGATTGTGTCCTGTTGTGGAAGGACTCGGACTGCAAGACAGCGGCACATCCGCCTCATCTTCGGTCTCGGCAGCGCGGAAGCAAAGCCATGAGCTCCGGCCTCACAGCGACCGTGACTGCTACTCCGGCGCGTCAGCTGCAGTGGGGGTGCGGACGGACGCTCTCGGGCTCCGACTCGCCGAAGTGGGGCTTCGCTGCACAGCTGAGGCTGCCGAAGCATCACCCGTAAACTGCGCACAGGCGATCACGACTGATCCTGTTTGGTATACAAAGCCGGTGCTGCCAAATAATAGTGTAACTTGGATGGATAAAGACGATTCAAGCTATAAGCTCTGGTCTAAGGATGGATGTTTCTAGTGCTGATGAAATAGATTTATGGCGATATTCTCGGGTCCAGAGTCGTTAGGCTCGGAGAGTCGTGGATTCCTAAAAATACGAGATCTCACACGAGCTCTTCAACCCATCAAGCCTGCTTTTTATGTGCGCGGGCATTATTGAGTCTCAACCATGGTCTTCAGGAATACAGAGGACCTACCGTTGTATTTCGTTTCCTTCACCATTCGGACCTTTCTATCAGAGGGTACGGTACACAGCACTTTCCTCTCCACGGCAGTTAGTTATATGGGGCGCGGAGGGTAATATCGATACCAATTCCACGGATGGATCGGGTCATCAACCGCCGAATCAGTGCGACCGTTCCGTTGGTGGCACGCGGTGGTTATATTTGACTCTTGTCTTTCTCTCTCCACCTACAGTAATACGTTAGCCCCTAGGTCCAAAGTGGCCAGCGTGGAAGGTACTTACCCGGCTGACGTATGCTCCAAAGCCAGTACCGTCCTCATATCCTTCTGTCGCTGTTTGTATTGAGCCGCAAACCTTGGACGAAGTTCGACATGCGCTTTCCACGCTCTAGCGGGGAACCTCAAGCTCCAGGGAAATGCCGTAGCATAGGGCGAAAGAAATGTAATGTCAGAGATCCAAGGGTGATATTCATTTTGAGAAGTTTTTGTCTCGTGTGTGCTCATCGCTTGGGAGGTCTGACCTCTAAAGTGAAGGATCGGCTGAGCCGACCTGAAGGTGATTGCACCGGAGGGTCCTGCCATCTGGGGCATTCCTGGCAGCTACTGCAGTGCTGGGGAGAAAGCATAGGTGAACTGGAATCCTCCTGAGAAACAAGTCTTTGCGAGGTACCAGAAATGCTCCCTTAACTAGTCTGACTGTCTACAATTCTCCTGCATCGCAACACACAAAATATACGCCAAGTCCGGTCACTGGCAACGCAACCGACACTTGCCTCGCCATCGACCGATATCAGTCATTTGCGAACAAAAGTCACCAGCCCTTTGCCTCCATCTTTTGGGGTGAATTGACTCTCGGTTACCAAGAAGGCCAATCAAAAGCCCCGGCAACTCATCCTGCTACCACTCTCGTTGGAGATACTCCACGCCTCACCCCTTCTCCACACCACAACACTCTATCCGATATGAAGTTCTTCCAGAAACTCTTGTTCCGCCCCAAGGCCGACGAGGCCGTCTTCCGCAAGCAGCTCGACCACCTCTGGACCGACCAGATGGGCGACGACATCATCGCACGAGCTCTGTACTACGAGGTCCGCGCCACCAAAGACAGCACCCAGAAGAGGCAGTACATCTTTCATTTTGAGGTCAGCGACGAAGAGAAGCTGGGCATGGACGGACGAAGAGCCATTATCGACGAAATTCGGCCGCACTGGGGATGGCGATGCGACTGGGGAGGCCAGCTCAAGGCAGTCTGGGAGTTCAAGGACAGAACCGAGACCGAGATATTGACCCTCGACCGCTCTGAGGATGGAATGAAGTCCCGGATCGTGTGCCGCACATTGGAAGGTATCGCATAGTGTCCAGCAATTCAGAACGCAACATACCTCAACCCTGGCTGTGGGAAGAGGTGATTGCCGAGTCAGATCCCAGACTCCGCATCAGCAAACTCTCAAAAATAGCACACATCTCATAAGACACCAGTCGTGGTTCAATTGCTGATTATGACTACTACCCAAACGCTCTTCCCAGTCTATATTTGTGATCTTTCTGAGCCGATCGACACTAGTGAGTACATGGCCCTGTGCTTTTCCGACAGACAGCGACCCGGGCTAGAGATATAGAAGGCTATCGTGGCGGCCACGGGTGGTTACGTCAACACCCCCGCTAAAATATGTGTAATACTAGGTAATTTTGATACTAGCACGGATTCGGAATCATAGATATTCGAATCTGTGGAGTAGAAAGTATTTGACCTTGTCTGTGTCTCAAGTGTTTGTCAGGAGATTAATCGCTTCTGCTTTCTTTTTCTTTTTGGATACACAAATTCTCCAGGGTATCGGATATATCCGCTTCTCTTCCTTTCCGCCTTTATAATTAAGGGAGTTTTTCTAGAAGTTATGCCTAAGACATCTTACCATAATACCCAGGAGAAGCCAGAGACGGAATCTTTTGACTTCTCTTCTCTTTTAATCGAGGCTCGTTCTTCTTTTTCAAATAGACCTTGGTAGACACAAGGGCCGCCTACCAGTCTCTTTGATCTCTATGACTTAATACAGAAGAATAAGGGTGCTGTGTGAGTTTTAAGTCTCTCCGCGAACGGATACTTGAATGAAAACTACGTTCATCTTGGTTTTAAGTTAATAATATTTATTATTCTAATTCTAACCAGAGATTATGCGCAAATGGCATATCCCATTGCTTTACTAATAATTATTTGCCTGCCTTATTCCTAACCTTCGAATGTATTGGAATTTAATATTTTTATTCTATCGAGGATAATTAATAACGCATTATAAATTAAGGCGTAAGCTTAGAGCAAGAATACGGTAAGAAAAAACTGTACCAATTTCACTGGCCGGTATTAAATATTATAAACTATTATAATATTACCCTGATATTAGTAAGTATCTGGTAAATATTAAGCATTAAAATATCCCATAAGGCGCACCTCCGAACCTGCTTTACGCAATAGAATATATTTTTCCAGCACCGTAAGAATGCACATTCTTTATAATATGGTAAGATTTAATTAGATTCGCCTGAACTATTAAGGCTTTTTCTATAGCTTACCATCCCACTGTTTTAAACTTTACCGACCTCAAAAGTACAATACGCCTCGCGGTATTATCATTATTCTTGGCGAGTTCACTCAGCTAACTTCAAGAATGCAATTATAATATCCAAGATGCAGCTGCACCATTTCACGCACTTGCTGCTGACTGATACTGATTGTCCTCTGGCATGTATGTCAAGATGCATAATTTTCCTGTGCGAGGAAAAAGGTCTTTCCCCTTCTTTTCCCCCTTCATAATCATATTTTTTTATCTCCAGGAATAATATTAATAACACAAGTAAGTCTGCTATCTACTACTATTATATATTTCTCTTGCGCTTTCTATATTTCGCATTCTTTCTGCATTTTTTTCCAAGCCCGGTTCGAGATTCCTCGGGCACACAACTAAGGTCCCTTTTGACCTCTTCGTAATCTTTGCTCTTCCCCAGCGTTTTTAACTCTCTCGCCCATCACACCATACCACAGGTATCACCAAACGCCACACCAAAGCCCCCAACCTTCCATCTTGATCCATCCTTGGAGCCTCCAAGCGAAACAAAGACTACCAAAGTAAAATGGCTTCCTTCAACAATCACTAGAACCTCCACCCCAGCCTCAACAGCGCCGCAACACACATCGATGGCCATTACAGCCTTGTCCACCTCAGAAACCCCAGCCCGGGAAGCGGCACCTCCACCGCAATTCTCATCAACAATTTTCCTCTCCTTCACATTCCTCCTTCTTCAGCTTCTTCTACCGCACACCAAGAAGTTACCTGCTTGCTCGACGCTCGTCCAGACCTCCCTCCACAATTTCGGTCGAGACCCGAGAGCATCATAGGCAGTAGCAGTATTTCTGATCCCAACTCTAACTTGAATCCTGACCATTTTCCCAAACTGCTAACTCTCCTAACAGCTACCATCCTCCCTGACAAAACCATTTCAGACGAGGTATTCCTGCGCCACGCAAAAGACATATCCCATGCTCTCTTCGAGCGCTGGAGCAGGGAAAGGCTGCGACGATCTAGTTTCAGCATCAGAAGCAGAAGCGATTTTAGCGCTCATCGCCGTCACGTTGGAAAAGGACAGCCCCACCCCACTCTGCACCCATGGCGGCACCCGCCAAAAGCTCTGGCGCTCGGTCATGGAAAAGGTCCAAAGACGGAAGACTTCGCAGGGTTGCGACTGCTATGATGTCGTCGTCGTTCAGCGAGGGTCCAACTCAGAGCCAACGTCATGGTATTTTCAAGAAAAGGAAGGCTTCAAGTTCTGTTGGTGCTAGGCAGAGCAAGGGAAGCAGAGTCTTGAGCAGGACGCCTAGTTTGGCTTCTAGACTCTCCACTATTATGTCCGCAGATCCCTTGGACATGGGGAGTATGGAAGTTGAGACGCAGGTAAATCATCTCCTTGCTTTAGCAGGTGTAACTTCCGATCTAGTATTAATTGGCTGGATGCTACCTAGTCCCCTCAGCTGTCGGAGCAGTATCAATACCCACAACAATACCCCGACCTACCAAACTTCCTCCAAGACCTCGACATGGAACAGCCCATCCCGAATGCCGAAACGGAACTACAGGGGCTTCTCCGCGAACATAGCAAGGAGAAAAACGCCGCGCGTCGTCCATCAAAACACAGTCGTCCCAGCCCGATATCAGTTTCCGTCACCCCGCCATGCAAACTATTCTTCGAGCACGTCAGCCCTGGTTTTTGGTACAACAACACCTTCGTCTGGGATCTCGAAGACATGGACGGCGACGGCGACAGCTTTGTGGACGCAAGGAAATTCACTTTGGGATTTCATGTCCAGGATGGACCAGATAGAACTGGGAATTGGACTGCTCCTCCCGTCGAATTTCTGTCTGATGATGATATGATGATCGTGATGATCATGATGGTAGATGAGGAGGTCAGGTTAGGAGACGAGGAAATGGAGGTGGATTCAGACGAGGAGTATCAGCATCAGCACCAGTATCAGAACGCCCCTTTTGACGATGGGTTGGACACTGCGATGGGCTTGGATTAAATCCAGCAACGAAGCACTTTGGCACGGGATTGGATGCCCTGATGGTTCTGTCAAAGAAAACCAAAGTCAGACAGATATGGTGGTAGCCCTTAGGAAGGAGGGATTAACCGCGCACTTTGCCCCAATGCCGGACCACTACAACGTTTCAAGATGATGAATGGATATAAAGACGAGAATAGGGCATGATCAGGAAGCATGAGATGAGCTATGGAGCATGGCGTATTTGGAATGGTGTATCGAATATACATCAAGAGGCATCTGAAATTGGACATGTAATCTGGAGAAATGAGGTCATGGTAGAAGAAAGAAGACAGATCATAATTCCCCCCGGGCGGGTTGGGATCGCGAAAGAGCGCCAGGGACACGCGAAGTGCGTCGTTCTTGGCACAAAATAAATAGCTTTGGAGTAGAGCAGGAAGTCTCCCATCATGCAACGGCATTGCCTACACCCTAGGTCTTGTAGTCGCCATACTCTTACGTTAGTCCAAAAATAGATAGATATCTCTATGTTAATTTTCTCGTATGACCGGCTCCGTTATCGTCGACGTCGACGTCGCCGCCGTAGCCTCGACTGAAGACTGCTTAGCAGTAACCATGATTTCTAGAAACTTAGGCGTCCTAGGGCACTACGGTGGCTATAGGGAGATCGAAAATGCAATGGATGAGTAAATCTTGTAGGTAGAAATACATTGCTAATTTTGTCTGATGCTGGTTGCCGAGTTGACCGACGAATGGACACAAGAGCTCAGGAATGGCAAAGAAGTCTACCGAAGGCTTATTATTCTATTTCCTTTGATAGATACGTCCACTGGGACGTCCACTGCTACGTTCACCCAGTTCTTCCCCTTCGCACACTCAAAATGGCTTCATTATCCGCCAACTTACCCTTCAATTATACCAAGCCGGGCTGCTATATCCCCTGGTGCTTCCCATGTATTTGCAATGGTGAGTATACATCCTCCACATGCGAAGGCATCAAGTGTGTGTACTGGACGCACAAGCTAGGAAACAGATGCGAAAATTGCGTGGTAAGTTGAATCTTCTCGCGGTCTTTTAATGCGTCCGTGGACATACGTTGTAGTTACTGGACGTTCATTAGGCTAATTCTCTTAAGAGTAATGGTTGCAAGACTCTTCAAGGCTCAGCAGGTGACGGTCACTGCTTGGAATGCTGTTGCGATACTCGTAGCACAAGGCGGGATCCCTGAGATCAACAACCTCGGTTCCATCATATTATGCACCCAGCCAATCGCGCCAAGTACCAACGCCGGGGGAGAAACACAAGATGGGTTCGAAAGATGGGCTATTGTTGTCTCAACTGACACGCTGCTATCAAAGATATCGAAAGATCGGATCGCGGCTGTGGTACAAGGATGTCTGGTTCGGGAGGACATCTGGAATAATTACGTGGGGGATCTGTACTGGAGGGTCCATATGAGGTTTCATTATCAGGACTCGAGACAGGCCCCGGGCCTAATATGGTTAGCACGGGAAACTCGAGAAGACACACAGCAGCTGGTGGACAGTATACTCAACGGGGGAGAAAATCATCTCGACTGTTTCAGGAGAATGGAGGGGACTGACGCAGATAGCAGTGGATATCATAGGGCAAAGCATGCTAGGGATTACTGTTTTTGCATGTAGCCTCTTTCGGGGCCTGGAAAGATCCTGCACACATGGGCCATGAAGCGGGGAGTTGCTGGTTGTTGTTCAGTCGGCTTGGTACCACTTGACCCAGTCACCACCATTCAAACAAAGGACAAGTACACACCGCCTTCCGGACTTTCCAAATGAAAACTGAACAGATAAATCCTTGTTTCTGTTCTGAAAGTGAACTTTCTGGATGGAGTTGTGAACAGAGTTAATATCACGGGCAAAATGGAGATATCCAAAATGTTGCCTCAATCCACAACCGAAACAGCCCGTCAAGCCAAACCGTTCCCACCGCTTGATTACGTTAATTACGAAAACTGGATTGTTAAACGGTTTCCGTGCAGTTGCAATTTCCAAGGTAGGCACGATGCTACTATTAAGTGTCAGTACTGGGCAGAACATCAAGGGTCTTTCTGCCTAACTTGCAAAGTAAGGATGGCGCTATTCCATTCCCATAGGGTAAATACACCTTGCAAAGACTGACCTTTCTACCTTCTAGTCTCATGGTTGTCGGCCGAAAGGATACCCTCGTGGGTCGGCTGAAGATAACTTCAGATTTCAAGCCATCACCCAAGCAAGTCTAAACAAGGCAACTACCCTGATCTCCCACCTTATCGACCTTCATGAGTTCTCCTGTGTGTGCTCTTTGAAAAACCTTGTGCTCTATGTTCAAGCCGTGCCACATGACCACGCCGTCCCTAAGCCGGCCAAGGACGGCTACCAGAGATGGATCTTGGCCATCTGGTCCAACATCGGAGAGCTCCTGCCATCGACCAAGGAAAAGCTTGTCGATGTAATTCACGGCAGCTTGATAAATGAATGCGCAGGGCGGCCGACAAGGTCCGACCTATACTGGAGGGTCCAGTTGAGATTTGGGTGGGCGACCAATATGGCAGGTCCAGGCATCGCATGGCTTAACCCTAACTCCCGAGGCTCTGCCGTTGAGTCTGTACACACCGCCCTCAGCGGTAGGCAAGAGCGATTACGGGACGATATCGAGGAAAAGGTCCTGTTCAAGTGGATGAAAAGAGAGGGCTCGCTCCAGTGGGGGAAGAAGTTCAGGCAGCATTTTGTATAATTCCCTATCTTGTTCTACTGCTACTTCAGACCGAGTAGAGACACCGGGGTTATTATCTGAAATCATTGAAACGGTACATAAACCGTTATTCTGACCGCGAAGGTATATGGTTTTTCCACAGGGTCTGCCTTCCTGCCTATGTTCCAGGGCACGGATGCTCGCGATAAGATACTGTAGATTCACTCGTGCCTACTATCAGAATGAAAAGATCGCTCTTTCCCTCTATATCTTAGAAGGAACGTTAAGAACATTTTTGCCAGATCTTTCTTGCTGGTGAATTTTCTCTCCCCCCAGCTGCGAACTCCTCCTTCACTCGTTCTTCTTCAACATATAGAGAGCTTCTTCTTCCCGCCACTGATCTATCTCCATACGCTTTTTATCCTCAACACCACCACTTCTAAAGTACCATACCAGAATATCCTAGTCTCTAGGATTATTTTAGTATTCTGTACTTATCGTTATTGCCCCCACTTGTTGAGAAACCCCAGGGTGTCCGCCTAGTTTCTCACCAGTTTACTGTCCATCTTTTACTCTCCAAAGGGAAACTCAAGGCCATACCTAGTTCCATTCCTCTTTTAGGGGTTCCCACACCAACTGTCTTTGAGAAATACACCAGAGTTCATTCCGTGAAGTCCTATCACAATCGTCAAATGTCACCACCCACCTCTTTAAAAACCTGCTATTTTGTCCTGCATGTTTCTGCTAAACATACCACCCATACTTCAATTTCCAGAGAGCACTCGGCACTATTTCCAGTTTCATCGCCATCGTCGGGGGTTATTACCTACTCCCTTTGAGAAAGCCACCAGTGGTCCCTTCATTCAATACCATCAGTCCTTAAAAGTTATATCATTTGCTTTGTGAGAAATTTCCTAGTGTTCGCCGAAATTACAACCACCTGGACAATCCACTGTCCATGTTTCACTTTCCGATAATCCTTGAAAACTACGTTCAGTCCTTCACACTCGTCTGCGTTCATTGTGTGGTTACAGCCAGTGTACTGCCCATCTTTTATTTTCCAACGCTTTTGACGCTACATTCAGTGCTCCTGCGGCGTCAAGACTTATCACCCACAATCGTTGAGAAATCCACTAGTGTTCACTGCGCTCTTTTATTCTTCCACTACCTCCATTTTGGGCTCGAGCATCCCTTCGATTCGAGCCTCACAATCCGTCGCCACCATCGAGCGCTATCTCCCGGTTATTTGAGATCACCAAGCATGTTCGTTACATTATTCTGAACATCGCACTACCGATCATTGTTCTTCCAGCCACTCTTCAACTCAGATCTCACACACAGTCCCTCGCCAGCATCAAGACCTCTACTTCTGTTAACAGAGACATCCACACGCTTTCTCTATTGCAAACATGTCGGGTTTCCATACGCACATGCTTCACTTCACGTCGGAGGATATGTCGAACCAGCCTGCTATCAGTGTGCCGACTGAGATATTGCCACTGAGGCGTTACCCGTGCCTTTGCTATTACCACGGCAATCTTGGAATCAAATGCCGCCATCGATTTTGCGGAAGTACCTGCCACAGCTTCACAGATGTTCGCCTTACTATCTGCGACAAGTGTAGCGTAAGTATTACTTTTCGAGGTTAAATTCCTTCAAATCGCCCTTATACACCCCTTTCTGCCGTTGCGAGGAAAAAGGTGTGATTTGGGAGACGTTTTGTTTTAGCTACCACTAACGCTTTGTTATAGGGTCCAACCATGCCATGTGTGTCCAACCAGGTTGAAGTGAACGCCAGTCCTCCCGTTGGCAATGGCCAGATCAACGGCTTTATGTTTGCCTTATACATGCGCACCGGTCAGCGTACTTCGAGGCTCGTCTCTCACATCCTCCGCACCGGATACAGCCCTATGCTTGATCTAATTAGCACACCTTCCCTGGGCGTTAACAGTGACTTGGCAGACCTTGACCTCGGTATGTACAGTCCTTTCAAATTTACAGCATCGATCACTAACAATGCTTCCCCGTATAGACTCCTTTGAAACAGGCGCTGTGCACCTCGCAGGAAGCCTTTCCTTCGGTAGCCAGAGGGCCATAGGACCCCCTTCGAGGTTCTATACCGTTCCATTAGGACCTCATACGTCTGGTGGGAGTGTTGCCGCGTCTACTGGTCATATCCTCGATCCTTCCATGAACGTGGGCGGAAATATGGCCGGTGCTTTTATGGCCGGAAATACTACGGGCGGAAGCACCATGTATGAGTCCAGTGATCTCGAAAATGCGTACTCGCATACCACCGGTATGACCCTTAGCCTTATGCCTTTTACCGGGTACACTGGCTGTGAGGACGACAAAGAGGGCCGGTTTAGGTTCATTGTGACCACCAGAAACCGTTTATTCCCAAATGAGCAATTGCAGGTTTGCGACCTCATTTTGGGATGTCTCGCACTCGAACAAGATGGCTCCAACATTCCCGAGGTTAGGGGCCACAGGCTCCATGACCACTTGTGGAGGACCTTGGCGGAGTTTGCAAGTGATGGCCTTCCAGCACAATACTACACGTTCGACCATCCCCGCCTTAATTTTGGGATGGCCAAGGTCAGGGTTGAGATGATAGAGGCCCAGATAGAAAGGCACCATGGGCCAGCTGCCTCCACCAGTGCTTCCGGTGGAAATAATAATTAACGGTACCTGGAAGCATTGATGCAAAGAGGGGTCGCTAGGGGTTGTAAGTAGTGTGTAGTAATTTTAATTACACATTGGCTCTTTGGGCCTAGAAAAAGAAACATGTATATTGCAACCAAACACATACCTGCATATTAGATAAACAAGAACGTAAAAATAAATATAAGAGCGGACACACCAAGGCACTATATCGTCAATAAACACCCTTGGATGCATAAAGTTAATCATTAAAAAAACAAAGACTTTAATAACTAATATTAAACCCTATAATATTAGTCCATATATTGAGGCAAATGTGAATGAATGTTTCAACAGTCAATTGCCAGAACCGGTCCTTTAATTAATATACTTACGGCTCGTTTATCGGGATGTTTGATATTTGGAATGGTATTGCTGCCAATATCAGGGCCTCGTGAAATGTCTCGTGCTTAAAGCAATGATTATTGATGCTTACCCCACTTTGATCCGACCCACGCCGATGACGTCGACAAGCTGAGCCTCGGCAGTGATAGTTTGCACTTTCCTATTGTATTACCTGCCGGCTACTCACGGCGCCAGGCATCATACATCACCGCAGCGGGGCCGGGTGGTCTTATGCAGTGGCTCCGGTGTCGTCACAAATGTTCTTGTATATACTCTTGCATCAACCCTTGTTCTCTTTGTCGTTCATGTTTAATCCTTGTCGTCCGTCCTCGTCACCAATTTATCCTCCGTAGCCATGTTCCGAACCGCCCTTCGCCAATGCGCACGTCGCAGCGCTTTTCCAACTCCCACGGCTGTAGCATCTCGCGCGTCGAGACATTATGCTAGCTCCACTAGTAGTTTCCAATGGGAGGACCCTCTCCAGGCCAAGTCCCTCCTGACGGATGAGGAATTGGCCATCAGCGACATGGCTGAGCGGTACTGCCAGGAGCAGCTTCAACCCAGAGTTCTTCGTAGGCCCTACTCCTTCGATAGGCCGCCCTCTACTACCTTCCTAGAACCAGAAAACTAATGGCTATGACCGAGTCACAGAGGCCTACCGAGACGAAAACTACGACCGAGCGATCCTGAGCGAGATGGGGGAACTCGGCCTCCTAGGCCCGACAATCAAAGGATATGGCTGTGCTGGAGTGTCCACAGTTGCAGGCGGCCTCATCACAAAAGCAGTCGAACAAGTGGATTCGGGATACCGCTCCAGCATGAGCGTGCAGAGCTCTCTCGTCATGGGGCCCATCAGCGATTTTGGCACACCGGAACAGAAGGAAAAATACCTACCGCAGCTAGCACAGGGTAATATGGTTGGTTGCTTCGGTCTAACAGAGCCAAACCACGGCAGCGACCCGGGATCCATGGAAACGGTAGCGAAGCCTCATCCGACCAAGAGCGGATACTACTCCATCAGCGGGGCCAAGACGTGGATCACAAACTCACCCATCGCAGACTTGCTCGTTGTGTGGGCGAAGCTCGACGGGAAGATTCGCGGTTTTCTGATTGAGAGGAAGGATTGTCCCGCTGGAACTCTCGAGACACCAGCTCTCAAGAACAAGAACGGACTTCGCGCCAGCATCACGGGCATGATCCAGCTGGACAACTGCCCTGTCCCCAAAGCCAACATGTTCCCCGAGGTCATCGGCTTGAAAGGTCCCTTCACCTGTCTCAACTCTGCTCGCTATGGTATCGCGATGGGTGTTATGGGCGCGCTGGAAGATTGCATAGACAGGGCACGAACCTACGCTCTGGAGCGCATCCAGTTCAAGGGGAATCCGCTGGCCAAGTACCAGCTCATTCAGAAGAAACTTGCCGACGCTGTCACGGACGCGTCTTACGGGACACTTGCGGCGATCCAAGTGGGTAGGCTCAAGGATGATGGCAAGAGCACCCCCGAGATGATCAGTCTGATCAAGAGGCAGAATTGTGATCGCGCGCTCCATCATTCGAGGGTTTTGCAGGAGATTTTCGGCGGTAATGCCGTCAGTGATGAATATCATATTGGGAGACACGTTGCGAATCTTTTTGTGACCCAGACGTATGAGGGTCAGAGTGATATACATGGTAAGTTCAATTGCCTCCTTCTGCTTGGTTCCCTGGGGGTTGGTTTGGGCATTGCGAGTTCAAGCCCTGGTACTAACAAGACGTCCAAATTTAGCACTCATTCTCGGAAGAGCTATCACGGGAATACAAGCATTTGCATAGTTCACAAGGTTCCAAAAAAATTGAAAACGGTCATGGCATACGGAAAGAGTTCTTTGGACACCTGATACCTGTACTATTGGTTGCGTGAAACGAAGGGCCATCATGAGACATGGAGGCTACAACTCTCAATGATACTGTGAGCCGGCTCAAACCAAGTATCTAACCCATATTCTTTCCTGAGGACCATAAGCTCACCAACCCGGGACTCGGGATGCTGTCGATGTTCAAATGTTGGTCGGATATACTTGACATGGGTGTCTCTCCGATATCGGCCATTTTTGGCAGGTTATCCCAGACTTAAGTGCAGGAGCAAGAACAAAAGAGGCTCAAAGGTACTGTAAGTGATCCCCAGTCCGCCTCATTTCAGCCGCAGGGAAAGTAACCCCCCATCCTCCTGCCGTAGCGTGTTTCCCAATCCGGACTTCATGCCCCGTCCCTATCGTGATATCAGCTATCAGCATGTTGTCCGCCCCCCCCCCAAGCCACTTCATCCCAGATAGCCTTAAAGAGGTCCTTAAGGCATAGGGAGTGTCTCTAAGACTTCTCAGGACAGTTGAACCAATGCTGGTACTTCATTCTTCCGACAGGCATCGTTGACCTGTCGCCCCAGTGCCAGTGCCTGTCCCACCAGCCGTGATCCTCCTTATGGTACTTGAACCATGGGACGCGGTCCTGGTACAGCAGAAAGGACACCTCGTGCGGGAGGGAGTCTGCCTTAATTACGGCTGGATGGAGACGGTTGTACTTGTAGTTCGTCATGTTGGCGAGGACGTTGCACTGGTTGTCCTTGAGCCAGAGGTAGGTGCATTCCATCTGTTTAACGCGCCCCGAAGTCAGCTATATATCGCTCTTCCTTTCGGGCAGGGGAGGGAGGGTGAGGAGGAGGAGGAGGAGGAGGAGGAGGAGGAGGATATCGGGTGGGACGAGGCATAAGGAGAAAAAGGTGGGAAGAGGGGCTACTCACCACAAACCCGCTAGTGAACTGGTCGGTGACGAACTGGCACTTCTTGGAATCGTCCTTCTTCTCGTAGCACCACCCGTCCTTACCGTCCTGGGGCACGTCGGCCCATTGCTTGTCGGTGTTGCACACGGGCTCGGGGATGGTGTCCGAGGCCTCGTTGTCGTCCTCCTGGTGGCGGGAGAGGACGGCGTGCATCTCTGTGGCGTTGATATGGCCGCCGGAGAGAACCAAGTCCCGAATTTCGGTCTTGGTTAGGGTTGGAGCTGCATGAATGCCTATGGGAACGGCGAAGAGGGCCGCCAAAGTGGAGAGGGGGAGACGCATTGTGGTTGTCTATCGATGGTTGATACTTATGGTGGAGTATGATATCTGGTTTCGGTCTGGCGATGTGCCAGACTTGCTGTCGTTTCTAATCTGGGTGGTTGATTTTTGGGGAGAAGAGTTTCTGGGTTTGGGGGAATGGGGTGGAGGCCCTTTTGTAGGGACTGGGGATCTCTGGAACGTCCATTTCTGGAAGTGAAGAGTTACCTTGTGAAGGACGTATTTCACTGAATGGGAGAAAGTTATTTGGTTGCATGAATGGCTAGCGGGGAGTCATAATGACCTCGAGAGCTGTCATATATGGCACTGCAATGGCGAAAGGATTGGATGGTCGGTGGTGTTTATTAGGTGAGTAGAGGTGTTAAAGGTGTTAAAGGTGCTATAGTCCCGGTGGGTCATGATATTCCTATACCGGCTTTGAATTTCTAGGTCGATGGATAGTGATAACCTAACTCACAAAGCAACTCCGCGACTTGGTTATCATGGAGGGAAGCAAGACAACCATGCTTTTCAAGGAGCATGATATCAAGTGGTTACCATCTCATAAACCATAAGCTACAGTTAAGGTTCCATTCATGTCCATTTCATAGAGAGGTGATAATATACTAAGAATATAAGCATGTCAACTTGCTGGGCACCAAAACCACAAGTTTGGTCTTGTGATGCTTGTTATAAAGGATGCAGTCGTTGATGCTCGAGTATCGAGGACCTGGTGACCATCTCCGTACTCGCAAAACCCAGATACTATAGTATGGACTTCACATGTGTCCAAACTGCTGAAATCTCTCCGGGGCACTTTGCCGCCCACATGCCTATCGCGGAACCCTGTGCGGTGGCACGAGTTGATGATGCCAATAGCTGTCCGAATCACTCCAGGAGACAAAATGGATTCTTTAACGAGATCACCGCCGCACTGGGCACACAATTCGATCTGTGGCAAGCCTCAGAACCCAAACAAGTGCATTATTAATTGTTAAGGTTGAACACTATATGGAAGGTGTCAGTCAATGTGACTCAAGGTTGCTCTTGGTCAGCGGGAATATCTCGGATTCAGAGGAGGAGGGGAGAGCTGAAGTTCGCCTTCCCGCCTTGATAAGCCCTACGGAAGCCTGGCAACTTCTCAGTTCGTCCCGCACCACTGCTATCCGCAATGGACTTTAGAAGCACACTATCCAGGAGAAGGAACGAGAATGCAGAATGTGGCAACTGCCTGCCTAGCAGTCCTAGAATAGAGGAGAAGCCTGAAACTGGAAGTACATGTGCCGCTCCCTGACATTGACTGTAGAGGAGTCTCTAGTCCGTAAAGGCAGGCACGAAAGAGGGAAGTTGCTGCCAAGAAAGTCCAGACCCCACCCAATGAAAGCTCCGAGAAGCTGTAGCCCGAATGATAGTTAATCCGCGTTTAGACCCACTTTTCAACCTGAGGCGTTGCTTCCAGATGTGGTTTGCTGGAGGGAGCCTCCGCCCGTGGCCCCCGCCAGTGCGTTTTGTCAGCGCTGGGGCAAGTAGCAGCGCCCATCGTCTGCACCCAACGCATCTTTCTCTCCCAAACACCACCAAAAAGAACCCCTCGTCATCCAACTCACTCCCTTTCTTTCCACCTGCCTTTCTGCAATAAATACCCACCTCTGAAATACTTATTTTCTGTCTCTTTGATCACTTGCGACCTCAAGACTTGTTATTGTTTTCTGCAAAGTTTCTATCAGCCGAGGTGAGTGCAAAACTAACCATTTCACTTTGACTCCCTTCATCCACCGGGCAGAATACGCTGTACATTGTTGTCCTTACCTTTTCCACGAGGCGCTGCGTTGTTGTCAAAGCCCGACCAGCCAAAACCCCTCCAATTGATTCCACCCACTTCCATCCACCGCCTTTGCTAACCTCAGCCTACTTCTCTTACCTGTGGTCAGACTCTTTATCCACTGCGAACATCCTCCTCGCAACCAGCTCGTCTTTTTTTCTTCCGCAACACACCACATCCTCTCTCTTCCTCACGAAAAACATGGCTCTCAAGCGCATCAACAAGGAATTGACCGACCTCGGGCGGTAAGTCGCTCGTCTCTCTCTCTCTTCTCCGGGCTCAACGCTCCAGGTGGGGGTTTCGGCCGCCCAGGCTCTCGGGAAGGCGGTGCGGGTATCTCACCTCTCATCGCGGGGACATTGAAAACAAATTCCCTATCTGGGAGAGACCTCCACGACGTCATCAATCCTCCAAAAAGAGGTAGTTTCTGACTCTGTATTCCGCTCGATAGGGATCCTCCTTCTAGCTGCTCCGCAGGCCCGGTGGGCGATGATTTGGTACGTTGAATCCCCCCTCGACTTCACCTCCCCCCCGTACGTAGACGTTATCGGCTGCCCTGTCTTGACTGTCGGGCTGCCTACCAACTCTGCCAAACCCCCACGAGACGGGCACGACCTGACTTCCAACACATGATGCCACTGCAATCCTTGCTAGGCCATTTTACTGACTTTGAGTTGATGCGTGCAGTTCCACTGGCAAGCAACCATAATGGGTCCTGTAAGCCTCCAATTTCCATTTCTTTTAGTCTGCTTCGTGAGGCAGTCATCAGCCTCACCCTAGCCCACCTGTGCCCATCCCCCCTCACCTGACCATTTCGTCACTACGAGACACACCATGCTGCCGCCGCTTCAACGACGACGATACTGAGTCCTCCGCCCGATAAGAGCAACATGCTCTCTAACCTCGAACCGTTTTGGGACCCTCGATTGTTGCGATACACGGTTTGACATGCTGCTAACCATGTTTTTTTCTTGATAGGGTGATTCCCCATACACCGGAGGAGTATTTTTCCTCGCCATTCACTTCCCTACCGACTACCCCTTCAAGCCTCCCAAGGTCAACTTCACCACTCGTATCTATCACCCGAACATCAACAGTAACGGCAGTATCTGTTTGGACATTCTGCGTGACCAGTGGAGCCCTGCCCTGACCATCTCGAAGGGTGAGTTATTTCGTCGCAAAGCATCCGCCATAGCATATCGATAGACCTAGCATTATATTTCTGTTTGGCCCTAATTCTGACGTACTTTTCTTAAACAGTGCTGTTGTCTATCTGCTCTATGCTTACCGATCCGAACCCCGACGACCCGCTTGTGCCCGAGATCGCACACGTGTACAAGACCGACAGAGCCCGATACGAAGCCACGGCGCGTGAGTGGACTCGCAAGTATGCCGTCTGATGGAAACGGCGAGGTGGCTGTGCCCGGGGGGTAGATGGTGTCTTTGGTTGATTCGGAGCCGAGGTGTCATGCAGCTTGTCTATAGGGGGCGAAACAAATCACTATTGCCAGGCATGGAGGGCGTTGAGCATGCATTGAATCGATGGGAGCTGTGGCCGAGTTAATACGCCTGTGTCCTTGCGGCTTTGGGTGCCGATACCTTACATGCAATTATTCATATAAATTCGCCATCACCACGCCCATGAAACTTATTCGATCTTCGAAATTCGAGCGAGTTGGCCGTGTTTGTACGTATGTACACGGTCTGTGTTATTGATATGGAATTTATTAACAGCTGGGTTTATAAAGTATGTGCTTGGGCCGTGGTGTTGCAGATCAACAGCGTTATAGAGCATAGGCTTGATCCAAAGGACATCCAATATGCCAAAGTTCAAGTATGAAAGGAGCCTGGGCATCCCAGCTTCATGTTTTCTATAATTGGGTGTCCCAGGGTCTTCTTAGCCGTCATCTACCACAAAGACGGTCGGTGATTGGCATATGTGAATTAATGGTCACAGGGGGCAAACTTGTGTTGCAAGAAGAACGTATCAGTTCAGGCTAAGCGTACGCGACAGTACCATCATATTGGAATTTATTCCGTCATAGCCAAGTCTCGCTTGTAATACCATGTAAAGGCCATACGCAAGATAGGGGTGGGTATATGCTGTCACGCCAGTCCATGGTGAAAATATCGATTCTAGAATGATGTTGTGTCGATGCAAGTTGAGATACTGTACTCTGAACCTTAGAAATACATCATCGATGTTTGTTTTGCATGCCTGCCAGGTAGAATATTGTGGGCATAGCTTTTTATTATTGTCGGCGTTCGTCAAGCTAACAGATGCAACACTATGAGTCACCTAAGGAGAGGAAAATTAGAGATTTTATTTTGAAGTTTGTATGCTTCTACACACGCAGGTGGGTGGGCTAAAAGGAAAGGAAGAATCCCTCCCCTTCAGAAGGCGAAAGAGAGGGCATGGGGGTGGGAATGGGAGGAGTTTTGGTTGAGTGCGTAGTAATATTGGATGTTGCCAATGGGCGTATGCAGTCGGTGGCAAGAGGTGAAAGATGGTACCAAAGTGGGCGGCGGGCGGGCGGGCATATGTCTATCGGGGGGGGGGGGGAAGGTTTGGAGCGTTGGGATGCCCAAGACCAAAGATATCTTTTTATGTTGAAGGGTTCTGATTGCTGAAAAAAAAAAAAAAAAAAGAACAGGCGGAGAGGAGAGGTGAGGGGCCGGGAAGCTGTCGAGGGTGGGGGAATGGGGAATGGGGAGCGTGCGCATGTGTCCTTAAAATGCATGCAAGTATTCTCGACGGGCACTGGGCTTTGAGATCTTGTCATACATATTATATGTATATATATATATATATGGCTTTGCACGGGGATGGCTTGGAGTGTGCCATGTGGAAAGTGTGTTGAGCGGAGTTCTTGTGGGGAGGAGAGGGGGGGGGGGTGTGTGTGATGATAGCAGGTGCAGTATCGTTAACGCGCCCGTGTGATATGTTTGTCGGGGTGTGTGAGGTGGGGTATATATTTG
>JAKWBI020000070.1:0-131584 GCA_022664585.2 Zalerion maritima | reverse complement strand
CCCCCCCCCCCCCCCCCCCCCCCCCCCCCCCCCCCCCCCCCCCCCCCCCCCCCCCCCCCCCCCCCCCCCCCCCAGTTGAGGAGTACCTAGTTACCCTGCTGGGGCGTTCTGTGGCGTAATGCGGGCGTGATGCGGTGTGGTGGACTTGGGGTGTGAGAGTTGCGGGGACGTGGTATGTAGTAGTTACGATGGGACCTGTTGCGTTTTTGGTATGGTGTAGTTATTTGGCGTTGATGTGAATATTTTTGGTAGTATCGTGCGTATAGTGTCTGCATGCCGTAAATAAATATTATGTATATATATATATATATATATATATTTGTGTGTGTGTGTGTGTGTGCGTGGGTGCTTCTGGTTTGTGAGGCAACTGGATCTTGTATCTCGAGACTCGGGAGTTGGGGGATTTCTAGAGGGAGTTTTTGAGAGATGGTTGGGTACGCAGTTACACTGGGTATGAGAAGCTCGCGGTGGTGAGTAGCATGGTGAGGAATTCGAAGCCTGCTCGTTGAATTAACGATGGTGGTTTGTTGGTTTGACGGTGTCCAAGGGAGTTTGGGAGTCTGGGAGGATGGCTTGGAAGGGCGTATGTCACTAGCAGTATGGACGCCGCCACGATGGCTGGTTATCTGGTGGTGCTCTATACCGTTGTGTTAGTGGTGGGGAGAAGCGAGGTGAGTATCTAAGAGGCATTGTAGTAGTTTAGAGGGCTGGTGGAAGGGGCGGGTGGAGTGAGCATAGGTTAGTTATATAATGTTTTTTTCGTTTGCGATAGTGGAAAAGAGGTAGCCTCGTACCTGTGTTATATTAAAAGTTTTCGTAGTTCACTTGGTTCTACTGGTATTGGTTGACTTATCATGTATCAATACTTGTATAAATACGACGAGAGGCATGGTCAAGGAAGTTTGGTACAAGGCGTTCGACGATGTTCTGATCATTAGTCTCTGTAGAACCTGGGGCGCTCCTGGATGAATTGGATATAAAAGCTTGTTGGGGCTCAACCTCAAATATTGGGAGAACCTAATAGTAGAAGGCTATTCAAGTAGTACCAGACCTTCTGTGAGGTCTAATTGGAGGAGGAATGGCCCTTTTTGGGGCTTCTATTTGAAGGACCCAGCGGGCTTGTAACTTGGAGAGAGAAGTGAAAAGTTCAGCCAGTGTAGAGAAACGGGCAGGTGACAGTGGTGCGGTGCTTTGGTATTGTAATCTCTTGGGAGCCTATCCATGGTGTCTGGATTTAATTGGGACTCGGGTTCTTTATCATTTCTCTTGTCGAGAGAATATTAACATTGGAACAATGCGATGGTTGGCAGGAAGAGAGATTACTGGGTCGTACTCTCGAACTCTGATGCTTTGGCGTGTTTAAAACCCAATACGGGGGTACTGGTGGAAGGTTGTATATCACGAGGAGATGATATATCTGGTTATTATATGGAGGTTCAACTCTGTAGTAGTTCTTTTATTCCTAGGTACAAAGTAGGTAGGCAGGTGCCCAGACTTATGAGAGGAGAGGAGCTGAGGTCCATACTTATTTGGGGAGGAAAATAAGAGCAGAGCTCCAGCAAATCACTCCAAGTTCTTCTATTATGTATGTGCGCAGTGGGGGATTCCATCTCTAGTCACATTATGCCAATGTTACTCGCCTACGCTCACAGCTTCATATTGTCAACTACCTCCACTGTTCCCCTTACCTACCCATGCTGTATAGCTAGCTCCCTTCCAATCATTCCCCAAGCCTTTTCAAACTCTCTTCCTTGGAGCATTGCTTGATCTCTTGCGATTTTCCGTTTCTTGCGCCGGCTTGCTTTGGTTTTCTCACATCGGCAAATCCCATACCCAGTTCATCTTGTGCGATACGCCCTCTTGCAATTTTCTCCCCATCGACCAAACCCACCTCTTTGGTATATTTCCTCTCATCCCTAGAATACTCTTGCTGTCTGATTCTCTAACTCGAGCCCAGCAACGCAACACGTACTTTGCTTCCCTATACCGGGGCAATCTCTAGACCACACACGATGGCTCAGAAACGCAAGCTCAGCATTTCAGGCGGCGAGGCTTCTGCAGACAACGCTAAGGTACTACCAGGATATCCGTTCCTCCGCTGGCAGCTCGGTGGAAGCTAACACCGCACCTCTAGATGGCCAAGAGACGTCTCCAGGCTCAGTCACAGAGCGGCGAGGGCGACTACCCCCTCAACGCTGCTTCTCGCCCTACTATATCGATGCTACGTCCAGCAGGTGCCCAGTTCCGTCCTGCACATGCTCAGTCGCAGTTGCGACCTACAGCTTCGTCTCAGCTGAAGAAAAGAAAAGCCACCAGTCGGGACTTGCTTCACACGATGCATCAGGAGCAGCCATCCTGCCCTTGCTCGAAGGATCCGGACCACGAGCCCTTCGACTGTCCTGTACAATGTGCTTACTGTATGTCGAGGGGCTGGATGCTCTACCGTGGGGTCCCGGCTGTGAACGACCTCAATAGGAGTGGCGAAGAATATGAAGAAGGAAGGGGCGAAGATGAAGTCCTGGAATACGACCTCCAACCAGTACCCATCCATTCTCCTTCTGAATGCCCTCTGGTCTGCGGCTGGTGTCTCGACCCCAAGAGCCCCACGCACACCTTCGAGGACTGTCCCAAAGTCAACTCCATCACCAGAAGACTGAGGTCGGCAGCCAAGAAGCCTCGCTGCATGATCTGCGCCATGCACGGGAAGCATCCCTTGGCTCAGCAGGTCGACAGGCCCATTGGCTACGAGGAATGGGACGTCGCAAGGGTAATCGCGGAAACGCAAACGGGAATAGACTTCGACCACCACTGGGCGCAGAACTGTCCGTGGAAGTTATGCGTCAAGCCGTCGTGCGATGCGAATTTTCTCTACTGGAACCCCATGGATCATCGCTCGATGCTGAACCGACAGAATTGCGAACGTCATTGCTCCTTGTGCGGCATTCCGAGGCCGTTCATCACGAAGGACAAGCTGGTCTCGGACAAGACGTGGAATGCCATGCACCCGAAGAAAGGCTCGCAGTGTCTGCTCAGGATGAGGTGGAGGTATGAAGAACCGGAAGAGAAAGGGATGAAAATGCGTGTCGACATGTTTTGTCCCGATGAAGGCCATGCCATATTCGAGGACGACAGGGAGGCTTGGCCGGTGGTGAGGTACGTGATGGAGCAGGCTGGACATGGGATGCAGAAAATGGCGGACGAGGCCGCTAAGGACGAGAAGAAGTTGCTGAGGATGTGGAAGGACGAGGTTTCGAAGAGGAAACAGGCTGGAGACCATAATGCAGCTGCCATGTCCGCGGTGGAACGAACCAAGAAGGAGCGGGTGTTCAAGCTGCCTTGTTTCCAATGCAAGAACGAGAGGATGAAGACACTGGACGGTGAGACTTGGAGCGAAGAGCCGGAAGAGGATGGCTTCACCCACTAGTAGGCTCCGTCTGCATATAGGAGGGCCCTGGCCTAGACGGTAGTTGGACAGTACGGCCTGCGATTTTGCGGCCATTCCTATCTGTTGGATAGGGCTTAGGTTTTTGCGGCCGTTTCTTCCCATGACAAGGGTGGCCCTTCAACACGGCCTAGACGGCAAAATAAATTGTTCATGCAGCTTGACGGGTCCTACGGAGGCAGAGTAGGGTATACGGCACCCATTTCAGTACCACTGGTTTACTTAGGGCCGAAGGAGAATATTGACAAGATTACACAGTAGATACATTTCCTCTGCTCGTACTCAACACCCGAAACAGACTGTCACACGCTTTTCAAAATGATATTTGTTGGAGAATGTCCCAGATATGGCCTTCACTATGCTCTCCCAGCTTCCAATACGAGCAAGATATCTCGTGGAGAGAGTACCTTTATCCACTGCGGGCTCAAGGTTTCTTCCATGGTGGGTGTGATCCAGGTAGCGTCCCTCTCGATGTCGTTGAAGAATTGGCCGAGTTCGTATTCCGACGACGTTGTGGGCAGGAGGAGTTGACGAATAAAGAGGCGTGTTGCGGACCGATGTTGGGTGGAATTCTAGAGCGATGTGGTTCGCTTTGCGGATGCTGATGATGGTCTTTCCAGCCCGATGACGACGGAGTAGTATCGAGGGGCTGCTTCTACGTCTAGCTGCAAGAGCAACCACATCTTCCCACTCACCGGAAGGGAGTGGCATGCTGTAGAGCCTTGCAAGGTATGGTCCCAACGGGTGAGTGCGGCCATTAATCTCGGCCAATGGATCAAATAGACTATGTGAGACTTGCATACTGGAGAGATCCCTGCTGGACCATGGCCCTGGCCGAGAACAATAGGCTTCTCTTTCTGTTGCTCGAGGCTCTCCCCGTTACTGTCCAAAGTCACATACAAATGCAAATGCACGTCCTTGCAATCTGCTACCCACGCTGCGCCGTCTAGCCAAGGCCTCCAGGGAAGTTTCTTTGAGGGCTAAAAATAGGCCAGTTTTCCCCAAGTTTGTGCCTCCCAGTATCGATATATAATGGCGTATACAATGGTACCCCGCTCTTCTACTGCTGCCTCCGAGCAAAATGGACGGGATTGCTCCACTTTTCAACTACAACAGTGCTACTACTATTCCTAATGAGATGCAGCATCCACCACATATCCAAGGCCTGCCACCAAACCAAAATAAACAATAGCATTCAGCTTTTTTCTTCTTTTTTTCTTCTTTTTTTCTTCTTTTTTTCTTCTTTTTTTCTTCTTTTTTCTTTTGGCTCTTTCTCACGCTGCACACCTCCCCAGAATGGTTGATAATACTGCCCATGGACCGCTCGAACCCCAACCTCAAGCCCTCCATCTCAGACGGGAAAGCCCCAGACACCACGGGAAAGCCCAACCCAGCAGAACTACCCCCCCCCCCCCCCACTCCCCCGAAACCCTCGCAGCTCTAACACACTGGAGCACTTTCGGCTCTGCCAACTCCCCCAGTTCTCTCCCCTCCAAACGGGCCGAGCCTACAGACTGGAAAATTAATTATTTCATAGTGCCGCAAACTACTTCATGGGATATGAGAGTCTCAACGAAGGAGGTGGGGAAGTTGGTGATGGGATACCTGCCCGGGGGAGATGGAGGGTAAGGAGCATGTGAATGTTGAGGCGAGAATCGTGGAGATAACATGGGAGGATGATAAAGAGGCGTAGAGGACGTCGTGTGAAGAGGAGGCTAAAGGGACAGCATTGGTGGTTTGTCAGGTTGGTTCTTGGTCTGGAGTTTGGGACACAGGATGGTGAACGGTGCCACCAGGCAGTTGTGGGAGATGAAAGGGTGGAAGAAAGATTGCGAGGAATGCACTCACCCGCCACACCTTGAAGCTCGAATATGCACCAAAGCGAGCAGCACATTTGCATCTTAAAAATAAGACTCTAGCTCTACGCCGTAGCGGGACGGCCCTCGCTACCAATAACCACACGCGAAAACTAGTAGCTCCAGGGCCAACAAGGAAAAGTGTTCTAGGACCTGTGCGCTAGTCCTAGTACGGCCTCCCACCCCACGCTAGGGAAAACGAACACGGCAAATTAGCAAGCAAGCCCTGAAACTGTCTTCCCAGGATGTCCAAATGGCGACGCGGGGTTATTGTGGAAGCGCGCCCTGAGGCGCACGACGGCGCTCATCAATCACATCCGCCGAAGCCACCACTGAGTCCGCGGTACTACTGTAGGTACCGGCCATGTACTCGAATTTATCTCACCGAAAACGCCTCCTCCGGATACAGACTCCATGTTGCAAGAAGTACCTAGTCTGGTTGCATAGGGCAAACACCTTAGCAACAGGCATCAATCCATTGACGATCGAGGCCCGGCTCTGGAGAGAGTACCTAGTCTAATTGCATAGGGCAAACACCTTAGCAACAGGCATCAATCCCTTGACGATCGAGGCCAGACTCCAGACAGAGAGAGAGAGAGAGAGAGAGAGAGAGAAAAAGGGAAAGCCTTGCTCTTTTCTCTGCTCGGTCTGCTCTCCCCTCCCCGCACCTCATCGCAACTCAAATTCCCAATTCCCAATCCCCATTATTCTCTTCCTTTTGCTGCTTTGGCTCTACATCAAACAGACTACATACGTGCCCGCCGCGAAGGTTCAACAAAAAGGTCCATTCCATGAAAAGGGTAGGCTGCTTCCTGCAGCTTGGCTAGGGACTCGACAAGCCTCAAGATGCCATGGAAAACCCACCAAGCCTTGCAAGGTACTGGCCTCCCGACCAGACCCAGGGCAGACCAAGTTAATCCTGAAGCCGACCTCAAGAGGCAAATTCGGGGCTTGAACTCGGATTACAATCTCGGCATCGTTACCAGTGAGAATGACGTTGTCTATCAACGCCTACAACAATTTTCCACGCAGAACAAACTCAATCACTTCATCAAGGAGTTTGCTACATATGCAGCCTCGTCCCGAACCTTGGAGAAGTGGAAAGAACATGACCCAACCCGAACTTTTCCAAGAGCATTAACTCGTCCCGAGCGTGAACAACTGCGAGGTTGTCTCATTCGCTGTGCCGGCGACTTTGAGACGGCGCAACCCCAGGCTCGCAGTTTTCCTGGCGCCTTGCCATCGACCAGCTACCCAGGACCGGCCGTCGTCCCTATCCCTACAAAGGCCGTCAGCTTCCCATCACACCGTCCCTCAGTCGGCCTCGATCCCTCGACGGCCTTTCGCCAAAACACGGACGGCACGTTCGACACGAGAGAAGAGTCCAACCCACCACCTGCTTGTCAAATGCTGAGAAAGAAGCGCCCCTCCGATGGAGCAAGATTACAGCCATCGCCCGAGAAGCGGCAGTGCCGAAAGGGACTTGGAAAGACCATCACCGCCACACAAGATTCCCCACCGTCACCTACACAGGCAAATGACAGGGTGTGGTCATCGAGGGTTCCGTCTTCCAGCGCATATAGCGTCTCGGATGATATAGAAATGCAAAACGCCTTGTGGGAGTCTGCTGAAAATATAGACCAACCCAAGCAACTCCAGGAAGAACATGACACCTACGATGGTGGCGACGGCGATGACGAGACGGAGGAAACTGCTAGTTTCGTGACGTCGTATGAAATGCTGGACCCAGAGCCTCTCAGTGATAGTACAGGTTGTGACGATAAAGTTCGGGATAGGGTGGTGAAGGAAGTTGGGAAAAGATTGGAAAACAATATCTGGCGTAGGTCTTCGATGTCCACCCACCACCAACTTGTTTCGTGCAGGTCGCTTACACAGATTTGTAGCTGGTCTCCCCGATTGCATGAAAAGCCTGCCGTTTCCTGTTATCTGGGAGGTTGCCCGCGTTGCCAAGCACTGTGGGTTAACTCTGGCTCATGATACCATGATCGATGTTGATCTCGCTTGGAAGGAAATGCCCCACCGCACTTTTTGGCGGTCCCTCAAAGAACTCGATGTTTTTAAAGACAAGCCATTTCCCGAACCGAGCGATAGCGAAGCCTGGGAAGCTGCGCTAGGAAGAACCTCCTCAACGCACCGCGGAGTCCAATACTCAGCAAAAGGCGAATTCCCCCCCGGCTCCCCGAGCCAACCTTTATTCAGGGTAACGTTGAGCCCAATCAGGCTCGAGTTGACCCATAGGCTTGGCCGGCAGTTTGGACCTGAAAAGTTCCTCGAAGTGCTCTTTCCGACTCTCGAACACAAAACACTGCCGGTGGCGGGGGGTCTTCGCGACCATGGGGATGCCGTTGTTGAAAAGTTCGTTGAGTGGATAACGTCAGAGCGCCATGTCTTGCTTGGGAAGCGCTGGTCAGCCTTCTTCATCAAGGACGCTACGAAAAAGACCAACTTCAAACGCGGAGAGTTCGGGAGCTTGACATCAAAAACAGACTTTATGAGACGGTACTACATGTTCCGCGAGGATACCGAAATGCCCAAGCTTCGTAGACACGATGTGGTGAACTGGCTTCTGCAGCTCAAGTCCAACACCAAAAACCACAAACAACCTTACTTGAAACTATTCTCGCGAATAACGCTAGGTGTTAGTAGGACGCGCCCCACGGTCGCTGTACGCCAGGACCAAATTAAGCATATGGAGAAGGATGTATTGAGCGAAGCAATACCGAACGAAGAACAGGTAGTGATGAACGACGGGTGCGCAAGGATGTCACGGGGGCTGGCGAGGCAGATCACCGAGCATCTGGGATTGGACTTCAACCCTTGCGCTTTTCAAGGCCGCTTCGGTTCCGCGAAGGGTATGTGGGTAGTTGATGTCATGGGTGCCGATGAAGACGAAGATGCAATTTGGATCGAGACCTATCCATCTCAACGAAAATGGATATGCGACTACCGAGACGAAAACCAGCGCACGTTTGATGTGCGCGACTATGCTCCTTGCACCATCCAGTCCGCTTCTGTGAATACCCAGCTTCTGCCCGTCTTGGAGCACGGTGCCATTGATAGGAACAAGATGAGAGAGGATCTTGCGGAACTCATCAGGCGTTCCATTGAACAGGAACTGGCCAAGCAAGAGGTTGCAATGCAGACGCCAAATGAAGCTCTGCTATGGATAAACCAGCTCCGAAAACCTGCCGTGTCGCGTCTTGAAGCCTCGGTTTCGGACGGAAAGAGTAATGCATTTGGTCCATTATTGGGCAGCTTCCCCGATAAGACCGACGACCAAATTGCATTCCTAGTCCAGCAAAACTTTCACCCACAAGAGCAAAAGCTTATCCAGGATTTGGCAAAGAAGGCTCGCGATGATCACTGCGCTCGGATGCTCCAGGAGCTGAAGTTCCAGGTCGGCTGTTCGGGCTATTTTTTTATGATTGCCGATATGTGGGGAGTGCTGAAGGAAGGAGAGGTGCATGTCTGCTTTGCGGATGTTTTCCAAGACGAGGCAACCCATTTCAGCGACACCATGCTGGACGATTGCGATGTGTTGGTCTCCCGATCCCCGGCGCATCTGCCCAGTGATGTTCAGCGGGCAAAGGCCGTCTTTTGTCGTCAACTCCGAAAGCTCAAGAACGTTGTTGTTTTCTCGACTAAGGGCTCGCAGCCCCTAGCGGACAAACTTTCAGGCGGCGACTACGACGGCGACTTGGCGTGGGTATGCTGGGATCAAAACCTAGCAAGAAATTTCTCAAACAGTGCGGTTCCCGAATGTCCCACCGAGCTGTCCCTTCGCAAAGAAGAGGGAACGTACCGGGACCTAATGAGAGCGAAGCGCACACACAAGAAGTCGGTTGCTAATATGATCCAGCGTGGCCTGCAATTCAATTGCCAGGGTAGCTCTCTGGGGAGGATGACGGCGTATAAAGAGCAAGTTTGCTACCAGACGGGAGAAATTGCATCGAAGCCGGTCGTCTTACTCTCACACCTGCTAGGCCTGCTTGTGGATCAGGCAAAGCAGGGGACGATATTCACCATGGACGATTTTGTGGAATTACGCAAAAGCCAAGGCCTCCCTCCACAGAACCAGCTTGTTCAACCCGCCTTCAAGGACAAAGCACTGACGGAGTGGCGGAAAAAGGGCGAACCGTTTCCCAAGCACGTCTGTGACTACCTCAGATTTGTGGTCGCCAAACAGGCCATCGATGCCGGCAGGGCTAGGTTCAATAAGATACTAGACCAGACTGGAGCAACGTACAGGGACAACGACTTGGTGATGTGGAGCGATAGGCTCGAGAAGAAGTACCCAAGCATGCATAAGCAGCTAAAAGAAGATCTTTATAGTCTTCGGAGCGATTGGGACGATAACTCGTCAGGACGGGTTGGAGCCGAGTGGCGGGGCCTTGTTCGCAACCTCCACTGGGACTACCACGATATCAAGCCGCTAGCTACCGACGGGGTTGATCTGGAGCTTCTGGAGGATCTTGGGATGCCTGGGAACAACATACTAAGCACCTGGTCCTTGTGCAAGGCGTCAACTCTGTTCAAGATAACGTGGTCTTCGAACCGGACGGCAACACACCACAAGTTCCTTTGGCATATGTGCGGCCAAGAATTGGGAATAATCAAGGTGAGGGCCAGCGGCAATGTCTCCGTGTTGGTTGGCGACTGCCATGCGATTCTCAAGGTGGACAAGAAAGCCGTTGCTCGCCAGACGGGCAGGCTTATCGGGGTTGGGGAGGACCTCGACGTCTATGGAAGTGCAGACGTGTGAAATGAACTGCGTGGAACCTGGTCCCTGAGAAGTGCTTAGCTGGGCCTTCGTAGAAGCGCGCAAAGACTACCATCTGCTGGATAATGGCTGAACGATAAACCTTCGCTAGGAGGAGTCTAACATTTATGTGAGCTTTCCTAGAGGACTGAACGAGGGGCGTAAGAAGTCTTGCCGGACTTTTCACGATCTTTCGTGAGGCTCAAACAGGAATGTATCTATACATCTTGAAGGGGTAGGCATGCCGGGTGCCGAGCCGCGGCTTGTCGAAGATTGTGGCAAGGTCAGGAGAGCGTGGTGGTGGGACCCTGATTCTTGGGCGCGAGAGATACATATTCTCATTGTTTCTTATTTGTGTGTTTTTTGCCTCGTCGTTTTGTTTTCGTCGTTTCCCTAGGGTAGTTGTGGAGAGTTGGCACATCAGGATTTGTGACGTACAGTGTAAGCATGATTGGAAAGATATGTATGTAGCGGGCGAGAGTCGGGAAGTGCTTTGTGGGCTTTTTGTGTGGGAAGACTCTATCTATTTGGTTTAATTTTCGCGGTTGTTTGATTTAGGCATCGCCGTAGTGCAACTAAATGCATCAGATGCCTGAGGAGGTTGCTGATGGATGCCTGGCGGATCTTGTCGTGGAAGGGCGTCTGCATACGATACAAGCTTGCATCTCGCCTCCGTGGGGTGTTAGCTATCCGGTGCCGGGAGTGTTGGACTCGGACATTGTCCGATGCTGGACCGTCTCCCTTTCCCTTTTTCTGCATTGTACCTTTTCGCTGGAAAACACCTACAGTTGTGACCTCTCATTACACGTTGGATTTTTAAAGTTATATGTTTCCCATGGCTGCTTTTTCATCCCCTATCTGGCAAGCTACCTTTCTTTCCCTTCCACACACATCCTCATGTCTCAGAACATTTCGCACTCGATAGGTCTCGTTTCTTGAAGCTAGGCCAAGACATTCATTCGCCAAGTTTCGAATCCCCGACAAGTTAATTGCCCAATCCCGTAATTGTCTAAACATTTAATAACCCTAGTACGTATACAATAGCACGCCAGGTTTCCCCTCTTTGACGATTGACGAATGGATGGTATCGCATACTGTTTTGCAGTCTTGTGACACTGCCGGCATCCACACTATCGCACGGGGTCTGGAACGTGACGCGTTAGGTCTCGTCGGGCATCTGTGTGGCCCTCCGACCGATTTGACGGGCCGCATTATGCCAGTATCCCCCAGTCCCAGCACCCTCTGACAACCCCAATTGGCAATTGTCCCTTGCATGGTTCGTGATCTAAACGGAATGCCCAACGTTCCTGGCCCGAAAGATCAGACACGACCACCAATTGAACTTGGACTGCAAAGTCCGAGTAGGAACCAATGCCATGGAATGCCTAGGAAGGTAGTTGCATCTTTCCTGACGGATGGTATTCGGTAAATTCCAGCATATCACATCTCGATGGTGCCTGCCAAGTTTGTCGACGGCTGTCCGTTTTGTTGGGTGAGACTGCCGAAATTGCCCCTCTTACCAGTGGTTGTCACGTCGGCGCGTGCCATTTCCCCTTGCGACTGCGATTTGAAAGGGGTAAAGCTGGTAACAGCACCACCTATCGTGACTCTGTGACCGCTCTTCGGCTTTCCCATTTACATGAGCTGAGTCCGACGTCAGCTGGTCAGCCGACTCGTATCTTTTCTACTGCAGACGTTCATCCTATCTGGAAACTAGGACCACTCGTTTGCAGCGCTCTAATCGGTGCCCTTATTCTTAGTTTTTGTCCTTGCCGCTCGGTGCGTCCCGATATCTCTAGGACCATCCCTTCTTTCCCATAGTGAAGCCGTCGTGAAATAAACATCCAACTTCTTCCCCTCCTATTTTCACACTCTCCTCCTCTCAACTTTACACTCACTAGTGGTCTAGAAAGCCATTGCAATCCAAAGAAGCATTTACCTCTCTCTACCCTACTTTTCTTTATCTATCCATCAGCCCTAGGCGTTAAAATCAGCAAGCATATCACCAGTACCGTCTACCCAAGACTACCTGCAACCACACCTACACTCTGTTTGAAGCCTCAACCGGCTCCCATTGTTGACCATGTCTCCAACCGTCATTCTCATTCGTCATGCCGAGGCAGAACACAGTAAGCAAGCCAACCAAACACCCTCCCCTTTTGCTTTCTTCTTGAGACGAAAATGGCATGAAATGCAACCTCTCCTCCGTGCCTACATATAAGACGACTTGTCCTTAAAGGCACGATACTGCACTGTCAACCCTAAATATCATTCTAACACTTGCTAACATGATTGTATAGACAAAACTCATAAGTCTTCCCCCCGTCCCTAGGGTCTTTACATGTGGTGGAGGATCATCTGTGAAATACTAACACCCTCAAACAAGACTTCGCCATTCATGATCCAGGTCTCACTGAGTTGGGCAAGGAACAGTGTCGTGAACTGGCCAAGTTCTTGGAAAATGAGGTACCATTAGCGAAAGACATCGATCTCATCGTCACATCGCCGCTCACGCGAACGCTCCAAACGACCGATATTGCTCTCGGCTGGCTCATAAAGAGCAAAAATGTCCCGGTGCTTCTCAAACCTGAGTGGCAGGTACGCACCTATACAAGCTACTTGAGGAGAAACCCAGCAAGTTGACAGATCTTTTTGGCAGGAAACTACGGATAAGCCTTGCGACAAAGGGAGACCGGTGGCCGACGTCAAGGATGACTGGCCGCAGTTTGATTTTTCCACAGTGTTGTCGGACAAGTACTACCCGTCCAAGGAAGGGCCCTACGTTTACACTCAGGATGCGCTGATGGCGCGGATAGCCAAGTGTCTCAAGTTCTTGCAGCGACGTAACGAGAAGGTAGTGTGCGTCGTGAGCCATAGCGGCTTCATGCGCAGACTCTCCCGCCGCAAGTATGGCAACGCCGACTTCCGCGTCTTTGAGTTCAATGAAGACAACGAGTTTGTCGAGCGGGACATTGGGAAAGCAAAAAACGGGACAGGCGGCCGGGGACTCAGCCCCAGTGACCCCAGCCGTCCTAAGGAGCACTGGGCTGGAATCAAGAAGTCCCTTTCGATCACGGACCTATCATCATTCACTAGAGGTTCGACCCCTACTGGTACTGGACACGGCAGCTGCCATCTCGAGGTTCCGCACATGCCGGAGCGACCTAGCAGTAGGTAACGGTCTAGTAGGATGTCGGAGCTCGAGGACTGAGTTAAAAGTCGTAGAGGGGGAGATTTGGGGAGTTTCATAGACATTGTTATGGTTCGATAGAAAAGCGGTCCTTCTCTGTAGCGGCGTCCCGGTTTTAGGGGTTTTTGTTACCATTGGCGTTTTTCACATGGTTTTTAAGGCGTGCTACGAAAGCGAGCAGGATATATCTTCACAACGGCATCGAGGGATGAGTACCTAATGAATGAATAAAGGAACGGGACAAGCAGTACATGACGACTACATATATGATGGATAGACTCGATCGAAGAAACACTGGATGTGCTACACGGTCTTCGTACTCAAGGTGTGAAATGTGGCCGCGATTACCATGGGAGACTAGCGTGGATGAATTTTGACGCTAGAATCCCTCAAACGAGCGGCTCGAGTTCAGTCTTGCAACAAGTACGTCTCCCGCTGAGGGAAGAGCGTACAATCCAAAGCCATATGGGGATAATAAATGGGTTTTAGACCTTTAGAAGTTGCGTGGTGTGGAAGAGAAGAGGAATTTTGCGGTTCTGGGCCGCGACTTGCAGAAAAACGTTTGGTGGCCACGTCGGAGGGCTTGGCGCGATTAGTCACCAAACTGCTTTTTACTGACCCCCACGGAGGCCTCTGATAGTATCTGTCCCCCAAAGGGGCCACTTACCGATGATAACGTGACATGGCCCATGCACAGAGAAAGCACCGAAAAAAGCCTAGAAATGACGTCAATTTGCCTCATCGACAAAAGTCAGGCCATGCATGTCGGGCTATGCATGTCGGGCTCTTTCTGTATGCAGATCTGTATTGCTGCCTCGAAGCCCAAGGGCAGTAGAAGAATTCGGGAGTTTAAGGGAGAGAAGGAAGGAGGCTTTATAGTATACGTATGGTTATTGGTGTGGTGTGGTGTGGATGTTCTCGGGTCGTTTTGCTTTCTTTCTTTCATCACCGGAGGAAGGGATGGGATGGGATGAGCGACCTGCGACCGCTTTTTGCGATCAGGTTGAGAGTGGTGGATGACAACACACAAACATGTGGCGGACATCAAGGTCCTCGGACTTGTGTTTTTTTCTCGGGGTCGCTACTGCTGCTGCTGCACAACCCACTTCGCAAGTGCGGTACGTACTGGGGAAAGTGCGACTTTAAACTCGACCGACTATGATAGTAGATATGGACGGTGGAAAAGATGGTGGGATGAATGGGAATAGGTCGATTCATGACCCTCACTTGTGTGCTATTGAAGGAAGCAACTGATAACCCAAATGGCTCGTGATTGCTTTCGCTCCCACACCTCTGTCGTGGCTGTCTTATAACCGCAGAGCCTCTGGGACGTCGCCGCTGGATACACGTGTAGGGGACCATTGACCAGGATTGGTCAGGCATGGGCAGCCTAACTTCAGCCTCGCGGGGGGCGGTCGACCGTCATCCTACCCACCCACCGCCGCCATAACCAGAAACTTGGATGCGCTGCCAATTGCTTTTTTAGCATATTGAGTTGCTGCTGTCCACTAACTTTTTTTTTTCTTTTTCCCTTCGCCTTCCAGTCATAGAACCCCTTCAAACCCACCGCCCATCTTGAGAGCCTGAGGACATCCCATGCGAGCACCTACCCACATCCTACACGAATGCGCGGGTTGTTGATATCTTTTCTTTCTTTATATTGTTCCCCGTTTCTTTCCAATAGAGTTCTGCATCGCGTTCGTCTCGACTTTCTTCCTTGGGGAACGATTTTCCTACGCTCGACTTGCTCTCTCAAGCCCTTACTTCATCTTACCACAAACCTACTGCTCCCTAGCATGGGTAGAGTCTCCATGCGTTCCTCATAGGGCCTGGCATTATTTCTCTTTTCTGGATTTCTAGAATAAATTTCTTTTCTCTCTACCCCCCAATCCGCAAGATGACCGCTCTCTCTCGAGCGCTGATCCTAGCGACGGCTCTTCTAGGGGCTTCGTCCGCAGTCCCATCGCCAACCCAAAAAGTGATCGCCCCAACCGCAGAGAGAATAGAAACAAACGCCAAGCACTCAAATAAGCTCCGTGGAAGGTTCCTTCACATAACAGGTTGGCCCCCATCTCTTTGATTCCCCTATACCCAGCGCGTTGCCAGCGACGAAATTGACTTGATTCTCCAAACTCCCACAGACTTCCATCCGGACACATTCTACAAGGCGCATACGAGTACCAAGGAAAGCATCGCTTGCCATCGTAAATCTGGCGCGGCGGGAGTATACGGTGCGGAGACGAGCGATTGCGACAGTCCAATATCCCTGGTGAATGCTACTTTCGACTGGATAGCCGACAACCTTCAGGACCAACTCGATTTCGTCATCTGGACCGGCGACAGCGCGCGACACGATTCGGACGAGAAGATACCTCGAACCAAGAGCCAGGTCATCGGGACAAACAAACTTCTCGCGCACAAGTTTGCGGAAACTTTCGTCCATGGCATGAAAATTCCCGTGATCCCGACGTTCGGGAACAACGACATCCTCCCGCATAACATTCTTCTACCAGGGCCGAATAACTGGCTCGACACATTCACAAAAATCTGGAAGAAGTTCATTCCCGAGGTTCAAAGGCACTCTTTCGACCATGGCGGTTGGTTCTACGTCGAGGTCATTCCCCAGAAGCTAGCTGTGTTTAGTCTCAATACGCTATACTTCTTCGACCGGAATGCCGGGATCGACGACTGCACTCGCCACTCAGAACCCGGGTTCCAGCAGATGGAGTGGCTCCGGATCCACTTGGACATGTTCCGCGAGAACGGCATGAAGGCCATTTTCATGGGCCATGTGCCCCCGGCCAGGACGGACAGCAAGCAAAACTGGGACGAGACGTGCTGGCAAAAGTACACCTTGTGGCTCCGCCAGTACCGCGACGTCATTGTCGGCGCAGTCTACGGACACATGAACATCGATCACTTCATGTTGCAGGACACTAAGGAGATCAACTTTAAGAAGATGACGGTTGACTGGGCAAAGACCCATGCAATAGAAAAGCGTTCCCACCAAGCTTCTTGGGAGGACGAGGAATTTGGAATAGCTTCCGCATCTGACTACCTGCATGAGCTGCGAACCCACTGGGCCAAGTTGCCAAATCTAGTATCCAAGCTCCCTGCTCTGGAGGTAGAAGACGATGACGAAGTGGAACTCGACGAAGAGTATGATTATGACGAGGATGAGGACTTGGAAGCTGAGAGTTCCAAGAAGAAAAAGAAAGATGGGAAGAAGGGCAAGAAGAAGAAGAAGAAGAATCCCCTCGAGAAACTTGGGGGTAAGTGGGCGGAAAGATACCAGCTCTCCATGATTGGGCCTTCCATTGTGCCCAACTACTTTCCCACCATCAGAGTGATCGAGTATAATATTACAGGTCTCGAGGACCACGTCACTTGGGCTGATGCCCTCGATAACCCTGATCTCTTCTCGGATGCGGGTGCGGCCGATCTTTTCAACCTGAACGATGAGGAGGAGGATATCCTAGAACTCGATGCTGGTGGGTATGAAACAGAATCCAAGAAGAAGAAGAAGAAGAAGAAGAAGAAGAAGGGCGGCAAGAAGAAGAAACAGAAGCCAAATTTCGAAGTTCCAGATGCCCCATCCAAGTCATCACCTCCCGGGCCGGCCTATTCGCCGCAGCCCTTAACCTTCACAGGCTACACCCAGTACTATGCCAACTTGACATGGCTCAACAACGACATGACGGAGAAGGATGAGGCGCACGTGGGGCCTGAGCGATGGCGGGAGGGCATGCACGAGGGCAAGAGTCCGAAGCACAACAAGCCAAACCCGCGCGACTTTGAGTTTGAGGTCGAGTACAGCACGTTTGACGACGAGAGGTATAAGCTGAAAGACCTGACGGTGAAGAATATGGTGCACTTGGCTTATAGGATTGGTAAGAATAAGAAGAAGAGCAAGAAGGGAAAGTCCAAGGCAATAAATGAGGCTGAGTGGATGGACGGTGGTGATTTTGAGGTTGAGTTGGGTGAATGGGATGATGAGGATGAGGACTGGGATGATGATGAGGAAGAGGAGGATAGTGATGACGAGAGTGAAAGTGAAGACGACGAATCTGAAGATGACGAGGTGGAGACGGATAAGAAGAAGGGGAAGAAGAAAGGAGGCAAGGATAAGAAGAAGAAGAAGAAGAAGCAGCACAAGAAGCACGCCAAGAATAAGGTGTGGATGGAGTTTTTGAGGCGGGCGTTCGTTAGCACGATTCCGAGGGATGAGCTCAAGAAGTACGCTGTTGACGAGGGCGGCGTTTATATTGTTGGCGATGTAGAGGAACAGGAGCAGGTGGTGCTGGATGAGCTATAAGCCTGAGCTCTGGCGGCCTTTGACTGTGTATGCCCGGCCGGTACTTGGATAAACTTGCCTTCTGCATTTATAGACAGTAATAAGGATGTACATCAAGAAGGTGATAACCTAGGTATTTGATGGGGATAGAGGTACGAGCATCATTCTTTTGCATCATGGCTTGGGGATGAGCATCATCTAGGCGGGGGGCAGGATTTGGCGTTTCGGGAGTTTTTGGGTCTGCTACTGCGGTTGCGCTTTTCCATCGTCCATCCTTCGAGGCGCCCGAGATCACTACGTCGGCTTCAGATATAAATATCAAGATTTACCATCATTAACAAGTTAGGAGGGGGGGGAGGGGTCGTGATGCAAACTGGGTGTTGCGACTAGGAAGGAAGACGAGGCTGGGGAAATAGGGTGAGGATAAGTAGATAAGAACGGTGTCGCGAATGAGGGGTCAGTTGATGATGGTGGTGGTGGTGATGGCAACAAGGTGGTTATCATGTGCATAACCACACTAGAGTTGCAGAGAACACTGCCTGCTGGTATAATGATGGCTTGGCGTGGTTAGCTCTGCTTGATGGATGTGTGGTGCGGGAGTTTTCTAAGGTTGAGTAAGGAGGAGGAATTGAGTTGGGAGACAGGCTTGTCTGCCCGTTCGGGATTGCAGTGCATTGCGTGCATGAACCTGCTGTGTAGCTGAAGGCGCTTTCTTTTTTTTTTTTTTTTTTTTCCCTCACCATATGCTGCTCCAGTATCGCCACAACCAGCACCTAAAGCAGCGGCAGCGGCAGCGGCAGAAGATAATCCTAATGATCAACTTTGGATGGGAGGAGCCATTTCGGAGAGGGGACAAGCAATGCAAATCAAAATCGTATGGGGAGCCATAGCCTTAGAGAAATACTATGATGGGGAGAAAGGGGGAGAGAGGCCTTTCTTGGGGGGTTTCATGAAAACGGATCGATCGAGGTTTAACGTGATGGGAGTTCTGCCCCCCCCCCCCTCCTTACTATGTACCTGCCTACGGATATTATTGGGTCTAGTCCCACTGCAGGGTCTCATATCCAAACCACCTATGTATGTACCTAGACGAACCGGACAGCAAGTGTTTCCATTTTCGAACACCACGCAGCGTAGCAGACATCTTGGCTATACCTTGTACTTCTAAATCACTTGTCGGCTGGATGGTTTAATATCACACACAGGTGGAAACTACATAATAAGTAATGATTCTTCTTTTGCGTCGCAAATTACGACAATGCCTAAGTGATAAAGTACTATGTACCCTTTTTGTGTGGGTGCTATGATTATAATAGTCCTGCTTCTCTTTACATTTTTTCAAGAGGACGTACTTGTAAAGCCTAGACTGGCAAGCATATACAGAAATACAAATATTAAACATGATGGTAATATACATGATATATTATAAATGTACAAAAGTATACTATATCACGAATATAGGGCATATATTAATAATATATACGTAAAATAAGGTAGTTTGGGTTACGGGTAGTGGATTCTCTTTTACACAATTTGTTCTTGGATGCTTGTTGGCTTCTTATTTCCTATTATTTAGCTGTTTTTGTTTCCCTTCGCCTGGTGGGTGGTTAAACTCCCAAGGCATGTCCCAGCCAGATATAGCACTTGGGTGTATGGTCATTCCCATGAAAGCGAAAGTACCATCCGCCCTGGAATTGCACACGATGATCGCTTTTGCCCGAGATATCCTCCAGGATGCCTCACCTAATCCAGGTAAATCTCATACTATCACCATGTTCAGCATAAAATTCTGCCGCAAGGAGCCCTTCTTGGCTCTCTTCCTCTTCCTCTTCCTCTGGCTCAACCCCTATAATACTTACTCTCCACAAAGGGCATCTTGGTAACAGTAGCCTTCCTCTTCCTGCCCCTGACCACAACCTCCACCTCAGTGCCCGACTTTTGCAGCCCGTCCTCAATATACCCCATAGCGATATTACTTCCCAAGCTGGGACTCGGCATGCCACTCGTCACGGTCCCGACCGTCTTTCCATCCTGCTCAATCATGGCTCCCTCCCTAGCAGGTGGTCCATTCTCGACCTTCAGTCCGATCCTCCTCCTGTCGACCCCCTGTCCACCCTTCGCCTTCGTCTTGAGCTGTCCCAGAACCCTATCCCTGCCGGGGAACTTCGGGTCATACTCCACACTCCTTCTATCCTTGGGAATAATCCACGACAGCGCCGCCTCGACAGGTGTGGTCTCCTCGTCCAAATCATGCCCATAAAGACACATCCCCGCCTCCAGCCTCAAGCTGTCCCTCGCTCCCAGTCCCGCAAGCTTTACCTTGCCCTCCCCAGCTTTCACCAAAGTATTGACAACCTTCTCCCCCATCCCGGGATCAATCATGCCAATCTCAAACCCATCTTCCCCTGTATACCCCCCCCTACTTATCAGCACTCCCACCTTTCCCCCCTCGCCTTCCCCAACATCAATCTTGGCAAAACTAATCCTCCCAAAAAAGAAATCCTTCCATTCCCCCTGCCCCTCTCCCAGCTCCATGCACTTGGAAACCACATCCTTCGCCTCCGGCCCTTGGAGAGCGACCATCCCCATCCCGCTCCCGAGTCCCCACATCACCCCCCCGTCCATAGCCATCGGTCCCCCTTCTTCCCCTTCCGCCACGAGCCCCTCTTTCACCATGGCGTCGGTGAAGAACTCTCCGTCCTCCTCCCGCCTGCCGGCATTCGTGACCACGTACCACTGCTCCTCCCCAATCCTGCTGATCATGCAGTCATCCACCACCCCGCCCGTCTCCTCGAGCATCAGGCAGCTGAGCTGGCAGGTCCCAATCTCCATGCTCCTCGCCGCGCAGGGCGTGGTTTTTTCGAGAAACAAGCCCGCTTTGGGCCCGACAAACGTCTGCTGCACCATGTGCGACACGTCGAAAATGCTCGCGTGCTCCCTCGTCCATAGGTGCGACTGCGTCAGCGATTGATCCGGATACAGCACCGGCATGCTAAAACCCGCAAACGGCACCATTTTGGCGCCGTGGGAGACGTGGAGGTCGTGGAGACACGTCTTCATGAGCTCGCCCGAGGCGGCTTCGCTGGAGTAGGTTCGTCGGCCGCATTGCTGTTGCGCTTGCTTCTGCTGCTGTCGCTCGACGGGCGTCCCAGGGAATGAAGCCAGTCTACGTGCTGTTCGTGATAGTCGCGACTGGGCGCCCAAAGACTGAGCCTGGGCGGCGAAAGCTCGGGATTGAATGACGGGTTTGGCCTGGATCAGGTTCGAGGCTATTCTTCTCGCCGAAGCGAGAGACGTCGTCTGCAGGGGCCTCATTCCGGATGACGATGTGTAGATTGGAATGAAATGAGAAGGAACAAAAAACAAAAAAACTTCAAGTGTTCATCAGCTCGGGAGGGCATAGAACAGGGAGCCGGAAAAGAATGGAGCTTATGAAGATACAAGTTTGAAAGCTTCTATTCACCTGAAGCTTACTTACTGGCCGCCAATCGGAGAGCTGACGATAATGCTGGGCTAGCTTTGCCGACAACGGGGCGGCCCTTATCGAATAGTACCGGGGCTCGGGAAGCTGATACTTAAAGTGTTACGTCATGCCTACCGCCGATATTAACCGATCCCTTGCCTACTACAGTAGCATTTCACAAACGAGCAGTCAATAACTTTTCAATGCAAGGACATAGCTCGGGATATCGGGATATAGTAGGTAGTCGCAGACACAGACAGCTGTATACAGGAGCCAAGCGGACTAGACTAGATAAGACTGGGTTATCAATGACTTTTGTTTGATTTCTAGGCTGTCATGTCTCCAGCGACACTGTTTACCCCCAGTGTATTACACTATCCGGAGCGGTAATGCTCTGGCGCTCAACATTAACCAGTTACACAGATTGCCTGCCAGTCTCTTATACACGACACGTCGTATCCATTCGAGCTTTTTGTGCTAGGCAATGGATGCTATAGCTCGAAGAAGGTATATAGCAAAGCTATGCTGAAAAGAGACGAGTCATGGATGCAAGAACGCCCACAAATCCCAATGGTGCGATAGACTCTTCCGCTGCACAGTTTAATGCTCAAGCAGACGCAAGCTACCCTGCACCACCACGTTCTCAAGGATCGATCCAGGAGGGATGTCAATAGTACTGCCCTCAGTGGCAACAATGATGACGGTTCCCTTCAGTGTGACACCGCGGCCGAGGTTGACAGCTCCAGTGATGGTAAGGTGGTCCAATTCCAGCATCTTGGGGATGGAAGAGATGCGTTTTTGGAAATCGGACACCTTCTTGAAGTCAGTGCCGAGCTTGATGAGAGGAGCATCTCCAAACCTCTGCGGGTTCATCTGGAGCTGGCCATGCTTGACGGTGTACAGATCAGACTTGACAAGCATAAGGTCGGAGCAAGTCTTGACCGGAAGGAAGCGACGTCTCGGGACGTTGACGCCATGGGCGTTCTTGAAGTGGCGAATGGCAGCACCAACTGCAGTCTCTAGCTGGATGATGCTGATGTCCGACTCTCCCTTCTTGTCACCAGGAATGGTCTTGCCGTTGGGAATGATCTCCATCTCAAGCTCGTGGTTCTCGACAACACGCTTGATGGCCTTGAGGTTCATCCATAGGTTGTTCGTGTTGAAATACCTGAACTTCTTGATGGACTTGAACTCATTCACATGCTCCTTGGGCACCTGGGCAATTTCTAGCAGACGAACAGAGCCTTCGTAGTCGATAATAGTACCACCCTTGACGTCGGCCTTCGTCTTGTTGGTGAGTTCCATAATGTACTCGGCCTCAGTCTCAACCATGTGCTGGAGGATACGGAGATCGACAACGGCACCCAGGTTGTCGACGTTGGAAAGGAAGAGAATCTCAATTCCGCGGTCAAGGAGCTGTTGAAGAGTTCCAGAGTTGTAGAGGGACTCGAAGACGTCACCGTGGCCGGGTGGGTACCAGTCGCTAATCGACGAGTCATCCTTGTTCTTCGGGACGGGGAGAAGAGAATCCTTGAAGATCCTAGGGTATTGCGACTGGTTGAAAGTGATAATGTCGACGTTGTGACCCTCATACTTCTTGATGATGTTTTGAGTATCATCATCAGTGTTGAAGGAGTTCATGAGAATGAACGGCACGTTGACATTGTACGTCCTGTTCAGATATTCAACCTGACGGACGGAAAGATCGAGAAATGACATTCCATCACGGACTTCGATCACAGACTTGGGACCGACGCAACCCATGGAGGTACCGAGGCCACCATTGAGCTTAATGACGGCAAGTTTGTTGAGAAACTCAACAGACTCCGAGTGTGCGAGAGAGTCGTAGTCGATAACTTGGCTCTGGTCAGGGGGAGCAATGCGGTCCCAATCACTAAGTTCGAGTGTTAATCATCAGGTTGTTCGGAAAGCGATCGGCATTGGGGTTGGAATGGGTGAAAGACTTACACAGCATTTCCCTTGGCCTTGTCATTCAGGTATCGCCTAAAGAGTGAGAAGAAGTTGTCCATTTGGACATCGAATTTCTGTTACAAGATATTAGCAACTCCAGACTAATCTTTGAAATAAGTTTCTTCTCATCACATACCTCCTTATCTCTTGGGTCCTCAATGGTATCGGAAAGATTGTTTAAAGCATTGCGCATTTGGGCGGCCGCAACACTAGTGGAAGCATTCTCAAAGGCCTGTGAGTACGTTGTTAGCAGTAGTTCTAGACGATGGAGGAAGATGAAAGACCGTTTTCTTTCCCATCATAGAAGTGAGCTCGAGGTCTGCCATCTCGACAGCAACTCCATTCTTCTTGCTAGACATCTTGTCCGAGGGATAATCGGGGGGAAGGGTGCGATATTGTGATGCGCCAAGTCGGGGAGGTGCTTATGATGGTAGGGAGATGTAAAGAACTTTCGAAAAGCCTGCACTTCGACGAAAGGAAAAAGGAGGGATACAGATTTGTTATATGGTCAGGATGTTTTTAAAAACGAGAAGGTGAATGAACAAGATCGGCATGGTAAATAAATGTGAATTTGCGTCGAGATGAAGGACCCTCGAGGAAAGCAAACAATTCCAGTCAAGTTCGAGTCCAAACGGCCGTTCCCGTGAGCTTTCTCGGAGTTTCCTCGAAGAATTTGGAACAACTCAGGTAGCCCTCGAATTCCCTTTGTGCCAGGAGGCGGTCACTTCCATGGGACATTGACAGATACGGCGCACGAAATACGCCGTCCCATGGACAATTATAATGCCTTGTAGATACTTACCATGTGGGATCTTGTCTTTCCATGGTGCCTGGTAGCGAATTGGCCGTCGTCGTCGCCCGTGTTGGGCTTGAGGCGGGACGGGAGAGCGCTCTTGATGGAAGCCATTGCGTTTGAACTTGTCGAGCAAAGACCGTTGCAGGGGGTATGCTGGTATAGGGAGAAAGAGTAAAGGCTTCTATTTAGCTAGAAGACTCGGTTGTTTCCACGAAAGGAATTTGGTCGAAACGGTAAAACGTATATAGGTGGGACGAGGAATTAATTTAGTGAGGATGAGGATCGGAGCGTGATGTAGATGGCGGGGCAATGGTGGATGAGTCGCGAATGATGCTGCCACACAAAGAATCTGGAAGAGAGCTTGATAGATTAGCTTATTGACGTAATGACTTTCCTCGAGCTTGCTCTAATCTGCTAGGGCATCGATTGCACCTTCATATGCAGCAAGCCTCCATGTACCAAACAATCAATGTGTCTTGTTTGCGAGCCAGCGGCGATCAACGGGAACATCCATCGCAGTTTCCGTCCAAAAAGGGCTATACGTCGAGGTACTGACCGTGTATTTGTGTGACGAGAGTCCAACAAACACAGGAAGGAGCTTGGGGCACGAAGGTGGGGACAAAGGGTCTGGGATGAGCTTACCTTGTGCTTTACAAGGTAGTTACCACTTGTGGTGAGGAAAGTACTCACGTAGTCAGTTCAAATTAGTCACCGATCCTAACGTTCTGTTTTCTTCTTCTTCTCCAGAATAAGAGAAAGACGCAAGATGGAAAGATGTCAGGAAAGAGAAAATCCAGGCGAGAGGACAGGGAGAAGGGGGAGAGACAACCATTAAAAGTACCTTGGACTGGTGGTTGGGTGGGGGGTTGCTTCTTCTTAGTCCTTTCGTCGCCCATGTCCATCCCTCCACAGCGGCTCCTTTTCTTGTTCTCATCAAAGGTCACTGCAACAACCTCCCCCAAAATTGCGCCCCACCACGGGAAGCCTTTCACCTGGACCAGGCATTTTCCAGCCTCAATAGCTCGGGCCCAGACACGCAAGCCAATAATTATATTATACGGGATGCTCCAGATGCATTTCGATCTGAGAACTGGTCGACTGGTATTCTTATTTCGTTTTCTTGTTAATTTCTGCTGTGTATTAGTTCTCGGAGCAGCGGGTCTGTATGGTCGGCGAAAATGCTTCCTTTTTCTTATCACCCATAGATGTCTACACTCTACCACCCTCTAGGAAACCAGAGTCAAAGCTAGAGCACTGGCAATTATTGGTTTTTCTTCCCGCTGATTTCGTGAACTAATTGGGCCGCGTTTGATGGCTGGAACAAGCTTCCATGACAAGTATGTACTTCGTACCGAGTACATGGCACCTGCAACGTTTGTTCCAAGCTTTATCAAGCTTGAAACCCAGCCACGAGCCGAAATTTTTAGTCGGTTCTTTCCTGCGGTACTCCGCTAGCCAAAGTTTGCCGCTTTGTTGAGGCCGGTCAAAATCATTCCAATGGCAGGCCGCAATCGAGTCTTGGTTTTTCATATTGCTGGGAAACTCCTTCAAAGAAATAAAATATCCCTCCCACCACTAGTTATCAAATATTGACACGATAACTTTACGGCTCTGTATCTTATGTCGCCACCTCTCGTCGGATCTACTCCCGATATCATTGATTTTCGATGTTATGGCTGGGCAGTACAACCAAATAGCCATCACATCATCTCTTCAGCCCTCCATCCAAGCTGCACCTTGCAGTCCTACTTTGTTAGGTCAAGCCGAATAAGGCCCGTTTGCCACCATCATGCACTATAGCTCGAGTACAACTCGAAGCTTTCCATTTCAGCCACAAGCCATCGTGAAAGCTCTACCCTCTCCCGGGCCCATGTCCTTGGCCTCGTTTGGTCGGTGCCAAGGTCGAGCTTGACGGGAGCTAAAGACAATCACCGGGCCGAGATCAAGGGTCCTCGACAAATTAAAAAAAAAAAAAAAAACGGAGTCGGACACTGTCACCACCGCAGTACTCATCGTCGTAGGCCACTTTCCATGATGAAGCAGCTCCAGGTGTATTGTGTCACTTCTAGATCTCAGGTGTTGTTTCTAGATTGCATCAAACGCCTTGTGGCCTTGGATCCTTTCAAGAGAATGCAGGAACACACAGGAGGGAGACAGAAGAGCTATCGTGCCGGCAAGGCATGTGGGGTCCCGCTCAGCTTGACCCTGTGTCCATCCCAAATTCAAGTCACCCACTAGACGGTATCCCCGACGTCGCCTCCTGCACCGTCCATAATTTTCGTTGGGGGCGCTACCTCGTGTTTATTTAAACCCAGCCAACAGTTTGATAGAGCCTCATCGGCGTTAAACACACGTGGGTCAGAACAACTTCCGAATGGTTGAACCTGGGAAATGCCATTTGGTTGTGCTAGCCTGCTAAAATACAGTGTAGAGGGCTCGGTGACAATGTGCAGGGCGAAATTCCTTCTGGTTTTGATACATTTTGCTTTGTCAGTGTATGGAGCAAGACAGATGACAGCCCCTTGCTGGAGATGTTCTTGGCATTCAAGGTACAGACTATATTTCACTGACCTAAATGCCAAACCTGCCAGTTGTACAACGCTTCGCTATCACGGTGATTGATGGATGTAGGGGTTGCAGACGCCAAAGGTTATAGAACCGCCGTGCGGGTCCTGTAACTACTGTCTAGCCTCGAGACGTATTGCCTTTGCAACCACTGGACGATCGCGACGGTCGAATTCCCCGCCACACGCATCCATGGCAGAACGCTGCTGCGTCTCCACCGCAACTTTTGTGTTTCATACGTCCGTCCAGATGGCATCCTGTCACCAATTTTGGTACCGTCTCGAACCCGAATCAACACCCAAGCTTTTCCAGCCCCAATCGTATTGCTTATTCGTCGTGGAACAAAGTGGTAGCCTGCATTAAACTTGACCTGACAGGACGCACCTCTCTATCTTAAAACGTCCCCCCACGGTCACCCGATTCCCAAAGAAGCGGTCTACGACCACCTCCGACCACTCGCAGCCGCCCATGGGCAGTGTCACCATGCCATCGGAGGATTCTATATCCTATTCCCCAGCCACCGCAGCGGCGATATCAAACGCCAAGAAACTACCTTACTGGCAGGTCAACATAACGCCAGCTGAGCGTGAGGAGGAGTGTCCACCCTTCCTGCAGAACCTGTCCCAGAAAGATATCGGTATCATATCAACCCCCAACGAGGCTTACCGGATCTGGCCGTGGGAGGAAGTGAGGCGGACGGTTGAGACTAACAGGCTAGATCTGTTCCAGCGGGTTCCTCTGGAGCTGAGGAGGTATCTGAAATATGGGTACTACCTCAAGCAGGAATACGGGACGGTTATGAAATATATGCTTCAAAATAGGTTGGGATGGGAAGAACCTGTGATGCCTAAGGGCAAGACGCCATTTGAGGACGCAGCGGAGGAGGATGTCAAGGTATTGATGAATGACTGGCCGTATGGGATCGATGAGAGGATTGTGCATTTGGTGGTTTGGATAAAGTTTGATCTTCCCGAGGAAGAAGATGGAGGTGATATCACGGATGAGGCGAGGGAGACGGTTGAAGGGTATATGAGAAGGACGTTTTATGGGAGGGTCAAGAGGGAACATGTGAGTTTTGTCTGAATCCCGCTGATTGATAATTTGTTGTTGGGCGATTCACTTGCTCTAGGCATATTCATTGACTGTCCTGGCTGGTGAGACTAATTACTGACTATGGTGAGTTGTAGGTGGTTTGGTTCAAGAACTGGAAGGCCCTCAAGAGTGTAGGGTCCGTCGAGCATTTCCACATTATGCTGTTCGACCCGGACCCAGAATTCATTCATGAGATTACGAATGAGGATAAGCCCATGTGCGCCAGCTTCGTCTGAGCAGATCATGCCGATTAAGGACCTACATGGGTTGGTCAGCATTTCGGATCGAGTCTCAGAGCCCAAGTGCCCGGTCTAAGTATACTATATGATGACTCGGGCTTCTCCTGTTCATCTGACTATAACCTCGACTATGGGAGCATCTGCTAGGGGCACGGCCATCGGTTTCTCCAGCGAGATTTTGACTTGCCACCCTATGTCCCGACCTGAGCGTTTGTCAAGGGGCGGGACGTAAGAGATGACCTTCTCGGCCAGAAGAGTACCTAGAGCTTCGAGGGTCTCGAAAGAGGACTGCTCCATCATCTAGGTTAGTTTTGAGATGTTAGCATAGACCCGAAGTTCATAGAGGATCTAAATGACAAGGCATGGTGCGTAGATGATGATCAGTCCACCTCATCTAGTTCTTCAACACCCCAGACAACACAGCGTTGGTGCCATTGCCAGATATGTCACAACACAACACCAGAAGGGAACATAGCATGATGAATTCTCGTCCTCCCTCCTTTCTTAGCTGCCTATTCATGTTTAAGATAGAATAAAACGAGCGGGGACCCCACAATATCCCCATATCACAAAGTGTGCATCCACCCTCTCATCACGACAAAACAGCGAAGAGAGAAGGAGGGGAAGCAACAGCACGACACGAAACATGACATAACATACCTCACTAACAACCCTCTCGACATCAACATACACGTCGCCGCTTTCGAGGCGAAAATTCTCAATCTCGACGTCGGCAATGAGGACTTGCTTCGCCGTTCGCTCGTTAGCGTTCACGCCGATCAAAGTGGGCATCTGGATGCCTCGCACGGCGAGTTGGGAGTTGATCAGCGAGGGTGCGCCGCTGGCCGAGGGGTCGAACACGGCGGTTGTGGTTAAGAAAACGCCGCGGGAGCCGAGGAGGGACGCTTTGGGCAGGGAGAGCGTGATGGCCAGGGAGTGCAGCCGGGAAAGGGTTAGGAAGGGAGGAAGGTGTTCTAGGTCTGCTGTTGCGATGGTGTTCAATGGCTGCTGCTGCTGCTGCTGCTGCTGTTGTTGTTGTTCTCCATCTTGATCTTGTGGTAGAGCTTCAGTTTGAGGTTGAGCTTGTGGTCGGGGGCGAAGCTGAGCTTGAGACGAAGACGGCCAAGATGACGACGAAGAGGGAAGCTTCAACCCGGTGAGATGGGCAAACAAGTGCTCCATTATCATCCCTACCGTGCCTCCGCCGGGAGCTTTTGATAAAGGAGGTGATTCGTACTCGTCCATCCAGCTTGATACCCCTTTTGCTAAATGCCCATAATGTACCGTGCTGCTGTCTACGACGTCTCCCGGGGCCGAAGAGGTGGAAAAGGGCTGCGACAGGCCGATCGATATGGAGATTAGCAGCGGCTGGGGCTTACGGCTGCGGTTCCACGCGTCGTGCGCGTGGATTGTTGTGGCGCGGAGGTTGCGGAGGTGGACTTGTGATGAGGGCGGCGGGATGAGGAGAGGTCGCAGAGGTGGTGGTGATTGTGGCATGGTTGGGGATTGTTTGAAAAAGAAAAAGAAAGGGCAGCGAGGAGAAAGGAATAGTGGAAGTCTGTGGATGTGTGATTAGTTGTTGGATGTTGGTTTGGTGTTGATGTCGACACTGACGTTGGTGTTTGATGCTGAATGTGAATTTTCTCAAGGTAAGTGTGGTGGGGTGGCAGGTGTGTCTAAGGTTTGCTTAGTGTGCCGTTGCGAGGTGAGTCTCGGTGAGCGGCACACATATACTATCGTGCGTATACCCGGCAGGTTTTTGGGGAAACAAGCTGCGCTACATATACTGAATGGGGTATTTTGCAGGTATGTTGGATTTCAGGAAACGAAAGGATATATTAAACGCACACGGCTGAAAAGAGTGTGTAGCGAAGAGCGTATGCACTGACATGTTTACTTAGTATGAAAGATACCCTGAGATTTCCAACTTCTTCGGCAATTATGCAGCGATACGAGACGAAATATAAAATACAAGTTCGTTCGTGCACAAGTCTGTACATATTCCCTATAAGTGCTGCACATGAAGGGACCCGTCCGGCTGGATAGAAAACAAATCAAGATATGACGATACCTGGGTGTCCTACTGAAACAGAATACTTTCCGAGTCGACTTCATACTTCTCAAGACCTCCGCACAGAGAGCCTAGCGTTTCGAGTTTTCTTCCACGGACAGGTTGATAAATAAAAAAATGCGGTAAGAGCCCAATGGTCCAGCGCTACACTCTATCTTCAATACTTCCTCGATACCACCCATGTCGCCAACATATGCATGCCTGGCTTCCGGCCCCAGAGAGGCGAGGAGCGGCACCATGGAGCTTTTTAGAACCATAATCATCTCCCGCTTCGTAGCTAGTATAGTGACGACTAGGGAGAGCAAGATGCGAAGATCCCACCGACATATATGGTAGCACCAACTACGACAAAGTTCCTGAAGGGATCACTCTATTGTTAACGGTCTGGGGGGGGGTAGATACGAGGACGACTCCCAGTGCTAGTTAGACAGCACCTACCGAAAACGCAATGTCAAGAGCAGCACAACAGACCCAACGAAGCCACGACTAGCTGCGTCGGATGTTTGGAGATCTATCAGCGGCCTCTGATCTGGAGTAAATCAGTTCCATTTCCACTGGCTGATGGACTCGACTACTGGGATCATGAATGCGGCACAGTAAGGAGCCATGGTTAGTTAGTAGGCACGGACCTAGCTCTATAGCAACACCGCATTCTGCAACTGACTGATATTTGGTTGAGAGGTCCCTGGACACCGGGTTCGGCCGTGCACGCCGCTAGCCTGCATGTTCAGCGGAAGATGGGATGGTGACGTCCGCGGCTTGGGCTGGATCATGGCCTTGCTCAAATCCATGTGCTGCTCCCGGCGTAGCACGGCTGTCCGTCGCCTTGGAGCTGCATCGTGGTGGGACGTCATTTAAGGCACATTGGTTGTCTGTTTGGTCAGAATGAATTGCCGTTGAATCTGCCTAGGCACGATTGGTAGTCTACTAACTGGTATATCTGTCTACGGGCGTGTAGGTGAGCGGGACAACTTGAAGAGACGGAATACTATTACTACTGTACCTTAGCCATGGTAGCGCGATCAGCCGAGCTACCGATAACAGAAACGCCGAGACTCTGCGATGTTGCGCTTGGTGGATGTGCGTACCAATTTTTTATATCTAGTTGAATACTGTAGGTAGGGGTTTGCACCTGTTCTACCGGTAGAGACGTGATGATGCAGGCGAAACTAGGTACCTATTCCCAAGCACTCGACAGTATATGTTATTTCCGTAACGGTCCATCATGATGGTTAAGCGTCCCAGTCGGTGGCCACAAGGTTTGCGCCAGGCATGTCCGATTTTCAACTGCCGAGGAAACTCGCCGTCGCATCCCAAAGCCCATGGTGGGGCTTTATTTGCTTTCTTAAGTCTTCTTTCGTTCTTCTCACTCGGTACTCTAGGTAGGTCGCGAAGACAAACAGCAAAACCTTCCGTTTCCTACATACCGTAGTAGTAGCGCATATGCGCCTCGTAATATTTTCCCCGTTTTGCTCATTTTCTAATGCCGCACACTCCTCCTCGCTCCTCCCCATAAACCCCATCTACAACGTGTCTACTAGTTCGCTGCGCCGGCGCCCGACTTCTTCCACTCAGCAGCCCTACGACTACTCCTGTTCTTGGGCCTACCGCCACCTTTTCCCTTCCCGCCACCCTTACCGCCCTTACCAAACTTCATACCAGCCGGCTTTCCGTCCTTCTCGCTCGCCCGACGGCCTTCGAAGACGAACTGCTCGGGTGTCTTCATGTTGTTGCCTGCTTCCCCGAGCTTATTGTGACCGAAGGAAGAGCGAGTGTTGCCATTGTTATCGCCGCCGTGTTTCCAAGACGGCTTCTTAGCTCCACGACGAATCATCGCAGCACCGCCCTTGCCGAGAAGTTTAGCGGCACGGCCCATTTCCGACTTTTGCTCGGGAGTAGCCTTAGATCGGTATTTTGTCGCTCTGGCGTCGTCGTGCATGGCGGCGGACTTCTCTTTCGATTTCTCGAGGGCGCGGGCTGTCTTGCGCGGGTCCTTGCAGCGTGTCACGCGCATGGGACGCGGAAGCATGGGTGGGAATTTCTGGCCGTTGAGTAGGAGTGCTTTGTCAACTGATATGTCGTCCTGTTGGGTGAAATGTTAGATCTCCGTGTAGAGCACTAAATAGTTTGGGTGAGTGGCAGTCTTGCCTTGAATTGTACATAAGCAAACCCCTTGCCAACTCGCGAGACAGGGTCCCTGGGCACGCGGACGAACTCGACCGGCCCTGCTTTTGACATGAATGTGCGCCAGAGGCCCTCCTCGACGTCGGCTGGAACTTTCGACTTCTTCGGCTTCTCACCCTCCGAGTTGGTGTTCATGGTCGTCTCATCATCTACGAAGTTGAGGTTTCCGATGTAGACACATCTTTGGTGGTCCTTCTCGTCAGGGTGGGCGTTTAGATCGGCCCTCAAATGTCTTTGGAGAACAACCGATCCATTCAGTTTCTTGGCCGCCGTACGAGCTGCGGCTTGTGTGGAGTATATCACATATGCCTGGGCAGCCTTGGTGGTCGAGTCGAGCAGGGACTTGGTGATATATGAGGCTCGCTTTGGTATCTTGGTCGACGACACTGGGAGAGAGCGGAACCGGAGCTTTTTGGCACGCTGGGAGGGAGTCTCCTCGTCGTCGAATATTGAGTTGAGGTGGGCCATTAGCGTTCTCTTGGCGCTCTTGGATACTACGGCCTCTGTCGAGACATTAGCTAGATATACAGTGCGCGCTGCATCGTCCTTGGTAAGATCGATAGGGCCAGAGCTCTGACGTAGCGCCTCGTGCACGGGGATGAAGCCTTCGTCGTCCTTGTCGTCCTCGTCTTCATCCTCGCTCTTGCTAGATGCGTTATCGTCCTCGTCGAGGGACCTTGGTTGACCGTCTTCGCCTTTTCGCTTCTTTTCAGCATGGCTGTGATCTTCGGATTTGGCTAGCTTTTCAAAATATTTCGCTTCCAGGTCTTCTCCTTCACGGCCGCGCTTTCGTTTCCGTGCTGGAGGCTCCTTGACTTCTGGAGACGCGGCGACGGACTCGTCGCTGTTTTCGTCCTGGTATATTCGGACACCGCCGCTTTCTTCGCTAACATCGCTCTTATTGTCGCTCATTTCTTCGTCGTCATCATTGACGTTTGAGCTTTGGTCTTCGGAGTCTTCGTTTTCATCTTCGTAGGATTCCTCGTCGTCGTCTTCCTCCTCCTTCACAGTACGGGACTCTGGTCGTGCCCATCGGGGTTTACTCGGCGCAGTAGCCGGGCCAGCCTGGGAAATTTGAATATGGTTAGCTCTAATTACATCAAGGACCGCTGAGCTGGAGTAAGGGAAAGAGACATACACTCGACGCAAACAGTGCTGCCAACGAGGGGTCAACCGCCTTTGACGATGCCACGATAGAAGTCATTCTGGGAAGTAGTTAGTATACTAAAATACTCTAAAGAATGTGATAACTGCAACCTACCTCATTGCTATTTTTTGCGGCTAATATTCCTGCACAATTCTTCAAGTGAAGGCGGTGCGAAATGCAATGCGCCTTGGTAGCTCTGACCTGGACGCCGGATGGAAATGCTTCTGGGTAGGAAAAAAAAAGTTGACGCCGATAAGATAAAGAATTCCAGCGCCATGTAGGTATGGAGTATCGAAGTATTGATGTACTATAGCACTGATGCTCTTATCGGTATGAAGTGGATGCCGACCTTTGTTCTATTGGTCGCAGGTGGCATCTGAAGAGGAAGCAAGCTTGAAATTCGGCAGAATCTGGCGACCTAACTCACCGCCCGCGTGGGATCGGATTCAAGTCTGGGAGCGAGCCAGGCCAGTTCGTGTGGTGGCCGTCTTGACCCAGTCCCTCGCCAGACCCTTCTCCGCGCAGATTCAACCACCCTCCACACAAAGCCCATGGTGAAGTGAAAATCGCTCGGTAAGATACCCTAGACCCTCTCGCATCTATCTGTTTCCCGGAATCCTGCAAGATCCTTCCCATGCCACGCCTTTTTCTCGTCTGAAATTTTTGTCGCCTTGACATCCACAGCCGCCGAGGTCCTGCCTGGTGTGTTGTTTCTTCGAAAGCTGGGTGGTGCGGTGTTGATCGCTCCAGTCGCTGACACTATTTCTCTCTTCAAAGCTCGTCACACACTTAACTTTAGGCGCCGCGCCTCCAAACTGCCATTACCGACGTTTCCATTTTCTCGGAAACTCAGTTCCAACGCTATACAATGTCTACCGGAGATACTGCGCCGCCTGCGGTGGTGACAGCATTGCTTCCGCCGCCGACAGCCAGCGAAAGCACAATGTCCAGCCCCTTGAGTGAAGTCAAGGACGCCGATCCCGACGAAATGGATGAGGATCACCTGGACCACCTCCCTCAGAAACACGACGCTTCTGATTCGACTAGTAATCTCTCCGACATCCATTCTGACCCTCCAGAGTCGGAAGCGGAGACCGATCGTTTATTTGACACCCCTCAAAAGCCAGCCCACCACAAAGACGTTTTTGTCAACCACAACAACGAGGCCAAGATCTTCGAAAGAAGTCCAAGCAAACTCCAACAAGAATTGATTCTGAAAGACGGGCCTTCAAAAGACGGAGCGGCATGTCGCTCCCCTTCTCATTCTCCCCTCCAATCCCCATGCTCTCCCTCGTTCCGACCGACCTCCACACGCCCGACCGAACTAGAGTCTCCAACTAAACCCCAAAAAGAACCTAAACAATCCGAACTGGCGACAGATGGTGCTGAGTCTGACACTAAGAAGAGAAAGCGCTCTATGGCACCTGATGACTCCGACTCGGATGCACCGCTGCGCAAGAGGACTGGCTCCGTCCAGGCGGTAGAGAAGGAGACAATAAGCACAGAAGCATCGGCCCCGGACGAGGCGACCGTGATCAACCACGAACCAAGTGATGGCCACTCGACAGTCGAAGATGAGGGCGCCACACCCTCAGAAAAGAAGAAGGCCGAGCCGCCCAAGCTAGCCCCGACCGAGGAGCCTGACCAGGTGACCCCCGACACATCGAAATCAAAGCGCAAACGTGGTAGCACGAGGAAACGAAGGAGCCCAGTCGACACAGACAATACGGATGTCTATCATGCCCACGATACTCATGATGACGAGGTACCTCCGGTTGCGGAAGAAGATGCTACGCATGGCGCCGACGACGATCACATGGATGTTGATGGCGACCACGAAGTAGACATAGCACACAAGAATGAAGAAGAACGTATGGAATATCTCCCAGATGGTACCAATTGGAACCTAAAGCTAACAGAACTGTTTAGTGGAAAAGAAACGGCTGGCGTACGGCCAGCTGGCTGCAATAGAGAAACATTTTGCGGCATTCAGAGATCGGTATGCGACACGACCCTTATTCAATTAATCACACAAACCGGTTTCTAACAATCGGCTTTGCAGACTATACGAGGAGCGCCTTGAACAATTGAACCAAGAAGAAGCCATGCTACGGGGCGAAACCCCGACCCACCCCGAATATCTTGCAATGATGCAATGCGTCGATGCCCGTCTGCAAGAACAGCTGCAACATTCCGAGAGTCATCTCAAGCACGATGTCGAATCGCTCGACACCTGGGCAGTGTCACGCCGCGGTCAAATAATGTCGCAATACCACCAGGGTGTGCGCGCGTCCAGGGAACGAACTCTTTCAGAGCTGGGTAAGCAATGGTTTGAAATACAATACGAAAGGCGGCGGCGTGCCGATAGCACGCCGGACTTTGGTATCAAGTTTCCGGTCCAAAGGCCGCAACAGATACGACAAGCCGTAGCATACAACAAGGAAGTGTCTATTTTGTCCGGTGTTGCGAAATACCAAGGCTTTCCGGCGGCCCCTGAACTTAACGGAGCGGCAGCGTCCGAAGTGGAGGATGATTTCGATGCTATCACAGTGAGTGGGAACCCTCCTCGTGTCCTGGTCGCTGACCACTACTACGAGCTTCACAAGAGCTAGGAACTGACATGGGATTGCAGCGCGCGCAACAGCCAATAACGTCTGTGGTGCACCAGTTCCATGAATACGGGATATCTAACCGTGTTCTAGGACCGGCTGGGGAGCAGTTTATTGAACAAACTCCATGGGCGAACCCAAACCACCCGTCCCATCACACCCCCCGAAACCCTTCCATCCAGGCCGAAAGCGCCCCATTACCGAGGCGGCAGCTGAGCCAGCAAAATCCGTTCGGGATGCATGGGTCGGTCCCCGGGCTGTCCAACGGGCAATCGAATCATAAACCTAATGCCCGACAACAGCATTACAACACGGACCCATCTAGTGGTAACCATGCCGAACATCCCGTTGGACACCCTAAAGGCGGAGGAAAGGCAGCATCAGACATGGCCGTCAAGCCAGATACACTGACGCAAGCGGCAGTGGTGTAATAGTGGTTCGATTTTGGTTTTTAAGCATGTATACTAATACCCATGTGTATATGACTGGTATGGACGGTGATTGGGATGGCGTCTTGCGCGGCAGATACCACATTGCATTTATTGCTGTATTCGGCATTTGTTTGTCTTTATTTGTTCATCTCGGCAGGGTCGGGTTTCAACATAGCTCTTGTGGCTCCTTCGACATTACGACACAGTTTCGGAAGCATGATATGGCGCTAGACCAGCGGTGGTGGGTGTGTACATTGGCTGGAAGGAGCTGCGATGCATGCAGCAGCAATTCTTCTCCTGGGCGGGTATATGCAGTACACTTGGAAACGAGAAGAATCTAAAGTATTTCAAGACATCTTGCTCCTCCTATTGACATTGCTCCCTATGCATCCAACGATAATAATTGACTGTTCTGTTGTACATGTGTAATAGGACGGCGAAGCGTAGTGCTCTAGCTACTTTTTCGCGGGCTCGGCTGGCAGATCGGGGACCTTGACATCGTCGAATTCATCTTGTCCGATCTTGGATATTGTGAGGGCATCTGGCAATCACATACATCAGTTATGTGCAATATAGTTTCAAATATATCGTAGCAAATCAAGTCATACAGACGCAGCCGGTGAATGCGAGGAGGCTTAGTCCCGTAACAATGTTCTTGACGAGATATGGTCGTCGAGCGCGGATCAGGGCGGCTTGTTGCTGGCCTTTTCGACCGTAGTACGTTCCTTGTGACCTTGATATTTATGCTTGGTTAGCAATGCGCTAGGGATTGTAGGTCGTCGGAGAAGAGATGTGTTTTGTATTCTGGCCGCGCTTACAGTGCCATATTTGTTGAGAGAAAATTGTTAGTAGACCTTGCGGTCGTTTAACATCTGCGTGTGGTGGAAATGGCGTTGGGAAAATGTATTGCTTCGAATGGCGCCACAAAACCTCACCGCGGGGTCTGCTATTCACCGGCCAGACCCGTAAAAAATGGTGCTGTACAATGATTCTGCCGGACCCTGAGGCTGACGTAGATGGAGGACGGATGGTAGTAGTGCCGACCATGGATTGGCCATGATGTCATAGAATCTCACCCATCACGTTTTTTCGTGAACCCGGTTATTCTTCGGGGTTCCACATGCGCGCCAGCTTAGAACTTACTATGTCTGTCTGTACCCGTGTTTGATTTAATGGCAGCCACCCACCACCACCTTCACTTGTCGCCTGCTTGCTTGCCAATTATGCTAGCTTGGGATTTGTCTCTCTTGAACTCCACAACCTCACGCGCAACCTTCAACAACGCCAACCCCTAAGCACCAAACAAGATACTTGTTGGCGGACTGGCCATAGCCAAGTCCACGCCGTACTAATTGCGACAATTGCAACCGAAGGCGGCGTTGGCACTGTCTACAATGAATGCGCCAGATTGATGAGGCTACTACGAGACCCGTTAACCTTCCAACCAGAGCGAACTGCGAACTTCCACCACTCCGCAGCCATCTATTTCCACACGACGTCCTCAGCTACCGCCCTGAATTCCCCAGTACGCATTGATTTCTCGACTCTGCATCTTTACTGACTTTAGTCTCGTTAATTTTCACGTCCTTTATACCAATTACAGCTGCCTTAAGAGACGGCTCTCCCGGAGGACCAGCCGCCAAACTTTGTTCATTTCTTACCCCTCTTAGCTCAACTACGAGTGGGGGGTATTGGAATATTGTGAACGGCCTGAGCGATAGGACTCATTAGTCTCCCTTCTAGGACCGAAGAATCCTTCTAGTGGTGGGTGTCGCTCATTCTGTAACTGGGTTGCGCCATATCGACCGGGCACGTGGGAGATTCCTGCCGCCGCACCACGATTTCGATTTTCTCCAAAGGGGAGACAAAACTTGACCCAACAACCTGAATACAACGATCATGGCTGGGTCTGTAGAAAACGCGGTAGAGGACCAGCTCCAGCAGCTGAACAATGCCCGAAAATTGGTGTTGGGGGACACCACATACTACCCACAGATAGTTCAAAGTGTTCTCCCAATTATTCAGCCCACGCATCCCCTACCTATGAGGAGATGGAGTGCGGACTTTCTTGCCGAGGTGTTCTCTTCTCCTGCGCTCAAGATCTCCCAGAAGGAATCGATATGCCTACTAGTTTTGGAGACTCTCAAGAACCTCATCCAAGACTCCAACGAGGATGCCTACGTGCTGCGCAATGCCATCCAGACATGTGCCAGCATCTATCCACTTGCCTTCAACTGGGTGTATGTACATGACCATTCCTACCACGACTGCCAGTAAACCTGCCGTTTGCATTCTGTTATCACTTCCTCCTATTCCAGCATGTCCATATTTACTAGGCGACAGCGGAGATCGATGCAATCTCAAGCGCACGGCTGGCTCCCTAATTTTACGCTTGAAGAATTTGAGACTAACGTCAATTTTCTTTCTCCCACACTAGACTCGCAAATTCGTATGACGGACCGACCTGGGAGCGGGTGATGGCCATCAAGACACGCATTCTTCAGATATGGGACAATGTTCCACCAGCAATCCGGATATGCTGCATCAAGTTCGCCCAGCGGGTTGTTCTGGCTCAGACCGTTGCCAGCTCGGATAGAGTACGTAACCCCAGTCGATTGCTCCCCGATAAACTGTCGACGTGCCTAACTCCAATATTACAGCAACGTGGTGACCTCAATATCAACCTCGCCATGATACCGCAAAACCACCCACTACTGGACCCCCGACACCTCGAGGCGGAAGCTACCGGCTTGCTGGATCGAATGCTTGGGGTACTCCAGGAGAACAGCAGGTATGAAGGGTCGTATTCCAGCTCAAGCTCAGATCTAACCAACACGGCGCTTGTCTGCTCTAGCGATGCTATTTTGGTTGATGCCACCTTGAACTCCCTGTCCATCTTAGTTAGAACAAGGCCAGGCACTTCGAATAGGATCATGAATGCTATTCTCAACTTCAATCCTCTCAAACTTGCCAACTCTCCCATGACCCCCAAGACAAAAGTGCTCATCAAGTCTATGGAGAAGACGACCCGCATGCTCGTGAAGCATCTTTATCAAAGGTAAGATCCTGCGTAGCCCAACTCGATATCGCGGCGCTTTCGCTCGGATTTGCACACTGCCACAACGAGGATCAATTGCTGACACTTGGGCCGTAAAACTAGGGATCCTCACAATCCAAATGCACCTCGTCTCCAGCAGCATGTAGAAAGGTTGATGCGCAGTCGGGCAGAGATACTAGATGAGAGCAGTCGGAAAAGGCCTAATGCTGACGGCAATGGTCAGGATTCAAAGCGACAAAAACTCACGCCTGCCTCACAGCCCAAAGCTCCATCAGCTCCCAACATCGAGATAACTCATTTAGAACCAGGACCTCACAGTCTTGCCGAGTTGTTTACACTAGCCAAAGATAAGGGTTTGACATCCTTCGACGCCACTCAGGTTCCGCTCCCCTATGCTGTCCAGATCACAGTCACAGCTTTGAGCCGAGCCGAGCCAACCCTTTTTATGAAAGCTCTAGATGGCGTCAGGGACCGCCTTGTCCAGATGGTGAAAGCAGAAGCGGACATCAACCCAGAAACTGCTCCTTTGGGAGTTGACGACGATGACGACTACGAGCCAGATTTCGATACTGGCGAAGACACGGAACAGATTCTCAACAAGCTTGACAGTGCCCCTCCAGAAACAATTGATGCTAAACCACTCGGCCCATCCCTTGCACTAGGCTCTGTTAATCTGCCCCCTGCCCCTATTTTGAATCCGGACATGGCAGCCAAGGTCGGTCAGGGAACTGTAGCTCGAGTATTCAGTATGATGCGAACCCTCGACGATTCAACGGCGAGGAAACCCAAGACTGGACTTTCTCGACTGGCGGCCAGCTCCCTCGATAGAGAATCATGGGTCACTGTCATAGCCCGTCTTGCCACGCGCTCGTCAGCAGGCCTTGAAACATCGGTCAAGTCGGAGGACGGAGCTAGCAGCGTCGGCAGCGCCAACCTAAACGATTCCATCCGCGAGCTTCTCTATGCATACGTGATGGAGGATTTCCGACGAAGAATAGAAGTCGCTGCGTCCTGGTTGTGCGAGGAGTGGTACTGCGACAGGGTAAACAAGAAGCACGGCCTCGACGGGCCGCTGCACTACAACAAGTGGGTTATCAAGGTGATGGACGGCTTCATTGCGTACCTCAATCCTGCAGACAAGGTCTTCACAAGGTTCCTGAGCGAGATGCCTGAGCTCAACATGGAGATATTATCCCGTGTGAAGAGGCTCTGTCGGGACCCGGCGATGGTGCAGCTTGTTACGACCAGCCTGTACTACCTTGTTATGACGAGGCCACCCGTCCGGAATATGGTGCTGGATACCTTCCAGGAGATTTGGGTGGAGTGTAAGTTCCTATCCTATTCAATTGATGTGACAGGGTGTAGAGTGTGTGCTAATGATTGCAATCATAGTCGAGGATGCCAGGCCTTTTGCAGAGAAATACCTGGCCAAGTGGCGACCCGAGTTCGTCAAGGCTGTTAGAGCAGCTAAGCAACCCGTGTCAGCCAAATAAGCCGCACCATCGAGTCATCAAACGAATACCTCATTGTCATTTACTGACATTCAACTTCTGCTCGTTGCACTTCACCCTTCATCATTGTGGTTTATATGGCATGGCCTTTCTTCTTCTATCACTGTGACAATGGTGGCTAGGAGTCGCAATTTCTTCCTTGGCAGGGCGGTTTTGAACGGCGCTCATTATTGCTTTCCATTTTATTTTATACCATGAGCGTGTCATTTGTTTATGTAGGACATACCTTTTTGACCCTAGGGATCGATTAATCCTTCTCTAAGGTTGATATTAGGGCTCACATTAGGCAGGAGGCACATCGTACCTGGACAGTCGGGTGGATGACAAGAAAACGCAAAACTACGAGTAGAGAAATTATGTGTTTTTACAGACATTGAGTATCACCAACCGAGCGGACATCAATTTAGGAGTAGGAGTGTAACGCAAAATTAGACAAGGACTATAAGAAAATGACGCCGTTGAAGAGTACCTACTACGGGATGCGATGCTGTATTGAATGCTATACACGTGATATGTTATGAGTGAAAATCATCAACTATCCAATCTCTCGGCTGATCGATTTCCCAAGCTGACAATGTTGCCGCATCTCTCTCTGTGCGCGCTTGCCAGCATGAATGTGAGAACAACCCTGCAGGAGTAAGGGTTGCAGGCCCCGGCCGTTTAAATGGTGAGTTGGCAGGAGCTCTGGTGCTTTCTCCTACGGGATGTGTTTCTGCTTAAGGGTGTGTTGGCTGCGGCTCTGCGAGTGGATGCGCAGAAGTTAATGCGTGGTGGTCCAACTGCTTTCAGCTCAACGATTTACTGGCTGCTGTACGTCGTCGACTCGAGAGACGAGAGGATCGTCTTTTGCTTTTTCGAATCCTAGCATAGATCATCGCTTGAGAATTTTGCTTCTTCTACAAATATCCTTCTTTTCCTAGCGACGAATGGACGCATTTCCAAAAATCTAATAGCCGGTGTTGAAGCTAGGCCATGGCTCTGGTTCAGCTCTTCAGCCATGTACCACGAGCACGCGGTACGAGTCACAGCCTCTCGCATGGCCTTGGAATGCTTGGCCAGGAGGTTGTCTCGACAGAAGTTAATATGGGACGCATAAAGTTGGTGAGATTGCCGATTTCATGAATGTCGCTGCTTAATCTGTTGCATCAGTTCCGAAATACGGTGGGTCCGGAGAGCCAACGAAGGCTATGCGAGAGGGATCCCCAGATTCGAGCAGCAGATGTCGAGAGATTTTATGGATAGAGAAGATTCGAATTGTTACCAAATGCAGGACTTTTTAACGATGCTATATTACGGATAGCAGACTATAATCATAGGCAAAAGAGACGGAGACGATGTGACGACACTGTCCTTCCCGACGGTCGGGCATCCACTCTGCTAGCTCACCTAGCAGCTGCGAACCCGTGTGATCGAGTTGGCAGGTCGGGAGAACTTGGATAGGATACGAGGAAGGATGGAATCATGGATAACGGCATTCTCGGTGAGCACAGGCCCTCGATGTTTATTAACGCTGATTTTGTTTCCACTTCGGTACCGCACCATTTTCCACTCGGACCCTATACTGCGACAGTACAACAACGACAGCGTTCAACAGCTTCACTCCTCATCAGTGTTGTGAGAGGGGCTCTAAACAGTTACACGACACCCTGCAGATGCAGCACAAGCCCACCGATGTCAGCGGCAACCAGCAACGACTGCGGCGGATGGGAAGGGTCACATACAGTAGGATGCGTTGCCGGGGCAGGAAGGGGGGAAAGTGGACGGGCCTTTAGTGGATCGCTAGCTGTATTGGATGCCCGTGAGTGGCTCTCATTCCTTCCCGGCCACAGGTACCACGACCGCATGCAGATGTATGCACCTTGTCGATTCTATTGTCTGTGGGTAACCCCCCTCCAAAAAAAAAAAATACATCAATCCATGAAGAATCCATCAGCGAGCGTCCAATTGTACGAAAAATGCTCACCTAAAAAAAGAATAACACACACAGCAAAGCAAAGCAAAACAAAGCGAAAAAGATTTGATGAAAAAAGCAGGGATCCTTGCCTCACCGCTGCCAATGTTTTTCTCTCTTCCACTTTCTTTCCTGTTGAATCTATCCGTCTGACGTCCGTCCATCCAAGCCTTCCTCTTTCCTTTTCTTCACGTTTGGCTTTCAGCTGCTTCTTTCAGCTTTGACCCTCTGTCGTCCCACGGAAACAGCCCCGGACACGGATCAACGACCGTTGCACCATACCTATTTACCCCCCACCTTGGGATCCCGAAGGAAAACACGTCTTTCGGCTTGATCGACAAGAACAAAAACACACGACCAGCAACAGCTATACTTTGCCGATATCACAGCGAATCCCCCTGTCCTGTCAAGCTGCAGAAGCGAGTGTCTTCGAGGCGACATCCCACCGAGCTAGTGTCACCACTGATAATCAGTGATGATAGTGGCTTAAGGTGTGGAACTGAGAGACAATAAATCTGATTCCCGGCCTAGCACCCCGATTAGAACCTACCTCCACTTAGGTACCCGAACGGTAAGAGGAAAGAGCTCCGAGAATAGAGGTAGCACCTCCCTCTCGTGAACGAAGGAACTCGACGAGCCAGGCGGGAAGCCAAGGAAGGAGAGCCTGAGCTGAGGGAGAGAGTAAAGATGCGCAAACTCCAAAAATCCTTCTCCCGGTCGCGGGCACACTCCAAGACCTCAACATACTCTGGAAATCGCGACTCGATAGATATTGGTACGCATAAACACACCTACCACCACCCTTTCTCTATTTTTTCCGTCAATTTTACCATTCGCAGTGACCATTTGGAGATCAATCAATCCCAGTGAAATGCAAAGTTGTTTTGGCTTGGCTGATCCCGTCCATCGTTCCTCCCCATCTGCACACACAAAAAACAGTTGCAGTGCCCACGACTACTGCCCTCTCATCCTTTCCAAAGCTGCGCCTTGCCCTTGTTTTGTCTAAAACAGCAACACCGAGAGAAAGAGAGCCCCCTCCATTCTTGATGTGAAGTCGAACTTGATACTCTGCTTGACCTCCAACTGAGAAACTCAGCAACGACCTCCATCTTGTAAATACATTCTCTGAGAGTCCCGTTTGAAGCTTGATCCCAAAATCCCTGGGCGCGGCACATACATTCACAGCCCAACCAACCTCAAACCCTTGCATAGAGTGGCTGCGGCAGCATTGCGTCTCCCCCGTTCCGCCGCATACTAATTAATTTCGGCCAAAGAAGCAGATTCACACTCGCGCCCAGTGTCGGCACAAGCTCCAGAACCCCCAAATGATTCTCCCCTCCCGAATCACCAAATTGCAAACGGCCTCATGAACGGCCAACAACAGAACGGTCTCTTTAAGTTGAGTCCGGCCACCCAGAGGTCGAGTCGGCACACTCCTTCCAACAGCATATCCGGCTTGAAATCAGGTCCACCGAGCTCATCCCTAAACCCGAGTATCCACGGTACCCCAGCAGGCACTCCCAACGGCAATAGGAACGCTGCTGGCGCAAACTCCTCTGGTATCGGCAGGATGCCTTCAACCATTCGCCCCGTGCGGTCTTTCGACGCTTCGGACTCCTCTTGTGACTCTCCCTCCGCCAGAAACAGCGACTTCTCCAGCTCTACAAACAGTGCCGCTAGCCATACCTCCTATGCCTCACAATCACAAAGAAATGGCGACTCAACGCCGACTGTCCGCCTAAAACCCACCCCTCAACAGGCAGCAGCAACCCCAGAGCGACCCATACCCTCAGCACCAAGCAGCACGGCTCGAGGAGAAAACTCGCAGGGCCCAGAGGCAAGACGCGACAACTTCTCAAGTCCAAAAAATGCGGCGGAAGCGGAGGAGAACCATGACGGCCAGGGTCATTGGGACTCCAGCGTGGGCAAGGCGGGCCTCGGGAAGACGGGCCGCGTTATCAACAAGCTTGTCTCCGACAACGAGGCCCTAAAGAGGGACATCAAGATCGAGAAGCTCAAGGCCGAAGAAGCGAAGCAGGCGGCGAAGCTGCTCGAGGACAAGATGTCGCGGATGGAGGAGGAGTACCACGCCAGGTCATTAGACGGTCAAGTCACGAAGACTCTTTTGTCCAGGAAAGAACGTCAAGTCGACATGCTTAAGGCGCAAGTTGAGCAGGAGAAGCAGAAGGCCATCAGGGCTCTGGCCCGAGAAAAGAACTGGCGGGACGAGATGGAACAGTCGCAACAGGATGCCACGCGCCGGGTCGAGGATGCTGAAAATAAGGCTATGATGTTTGAGGGCCGTTACAGCGCAATTTCCAGTCACTGGAGGGACCAGGGCGATGAAGTGCAGCGGGCGACGTCTAAGCTGCGAAAGGACATGGCCGATATCGTGGAGGAACGAAGGAAGGACGACGAGAAGATTGCCGTGCTTCGCGACCTATGCGACCAGCAAGACAGCAACATCCGAGAACTCGCGGACCAGAAGGAGGCGATTACGCGACAATTTGAGGCGTACAAGGTCGAGCAAGAGCAGTCGTTGCAGGATATCAAGACGAAGGCCCAGGAGACGGAGGAGGAACAAGCGCGGATGCTAGCCGAGGCCAAGGAGGTGCTGGATAAGCTGAAGTGGGCGCTCAATATCAACAAGATTGGCATTGGGGGAAGTAGCGGGGGCTAATGAGGAATATATTGCTTCTGATGGTGGTAGAGAAGTAGTGGGAGAGGAGAGCGGGAAAGAAAGATTATGGGCATTATTTGGAGGATAGCAAGCTGATCTCATATTTCCCTTGTCACCGAAGATACTATGATGGGTAAAGAGACGGGCGTTTTTATTCCTGTTTGACTGGCACTACTACAACTTCAACAGGCGTTTGGTTTTTTTTGGAGGGTAACGAAACCTGGATCGAATTCGGATGGGGGAATGGGAATACTATTGTACATACTGGGCCGGTGTCCTGGAGCAGCAGCAGAACGAGAAGGCCTAACCACTACTAATAGCGCGCTAGTTGCATTCTCTGGTTCGCTGTTTCTTTTGTTGATTGATCGCTCGATACATCTCTCTCTTTTTCTCTCTGTCTCTGTCTCTCTCTCTTGTCTCTCTCTCTTGTCTCTCTCTCTTGTCTCTCTCTCTCTGTCTCTCTCTCTCTGATACCACTGCGCTCCTGATGAGATGGGGACTTAGTGCTAGCGCATGGATTTGATTTGCTGTTCTCTCTCCTTTTTCTTTTTTTTTGTATCTAGCGGATCATGAAGACTGCGATGAAAAATAAGCAACACAACTCTCTCGTCATATAGAATGAAAGGAAGATCAATTATACACTAAGTTCGTTCATTTTTTACCTTCTACAAAGTACTATTAACTTTGGGGTTTCTTAATTCTGGACCGCAACGCATAGGTGGGAAAGAAACAGCAGTTTTTTTATATTAAATCATAGTATATATTATACATATCCGGTTAGACACCACAGATTGACGCCAAGCTAGTGGTCGCTCTTATTCTATGATATCTATTCAGTGCTATATTATTTACCTCGCATACGCTACTGTTAAGTACATACAACGCCTCGGCAAATCTTCTTGCGCATAGCACGGCCGCTGTACGACAAGAGTACACAAGCTAGTTTATAGTGTAGATCCCCCCCCCCCCTCTGCGCCCCACATCGATATATAACTACATAGCTCCGTGTTAATCAGCGCACTATATAGTCGTTCGTTCGAGGACTACTTGCTAGGGGAGGTCAAGCGCGGGAATGATGCTTGCTTTGCATATTAATGCGCAACAAACAGGCTGCTCCTCAGGAAGCGTAGAGAAGAAAAGATGGTGTGCATATTATGTTGGAAAAGAATGCATTGAAAAACGAAATGCACAATTAAGGGGTAGTTAGGGAGGGAAAGGGGACATCCAAAAAAAAAAAAAAAAAAAAAAAAAAGAAGAAAAAAAAGCCGGGAACCGGGATCGAACCGGTGACCTCGGGATGGTTTTGCAAGTTTGGCTGCAATCCTACGCTCTACCACTGAGCTATCCCGGCTTTCTACTGGTTGTTGACAAGCAGTCCAAAATGTGGAGTTTATGTAGTGGGATAATTCGTGGAGAAAGGGAGGTGGATGACTAAGGCAGAAAGTTGGTTGGTGCCCACGTCATGACCGTAGCCACGGGAAAGGAAAAGGGGGGGGCGGGAGGAAGGTCACTCGCTTATGGTTCGTTTGGTGAGCGCCGATATGAATCATTCATGCGGCATTTATATATAAATATATATACTGCAATGGGAAGGAAGCCCTGCTGCTGTTAAGTATGGTGCTGGTGGCTAGGCCGGTGCTGCGAGCTGCGATGATATGTTTTCCGATATGATGATCGTGATGGACCAACCGCCCGCTGGGAGCTGCGGTTCGGATGGATAAATCGCACAGCGGAAGGTAGATGTCGCGGTGTGTGATATGGGATAGTCCGATGTGCCGTTCAATATTTCTCGTCCACTCGGTACGAAGAGCGAGGTGCAAATAGCGACACGAGACAGCAGCAAAGATTCCTGAAAGGCTGGAGAATTTGCGTATGTCTTTCGTTCCTTATAGGCAGATATAACTTTGGTTTAAACAGAGCTATATTCCCGTGAGTGCTGGGCAAGATTAAGTCTAGGAAAGTCCAGCAAAGGACAGGAATATTGGTAAGGGACGTATTTGGCTTGGGCTCTGAGGTATGGGTGGATGGCGTACTGGAACTGGACTGCCATGGATACCCTCGCAGCATCTCCCCCGGTGTTGCATGGTGGATGAAAAATAGCAAGGTAACTAGGAAGGAAAAGATGCACCGTCCGTTCAATCCAACTTTTTAATGCGCAGCCTAGCTTTTTTGATGTACCAGTTCCTCCTACCCATTTGCTGGAAGCATATCCGACCCATAGCTCGAGGAACAAGCTGAAACCTGAGTCCGAGGGAGCAGTACTAGTCACTGCAATACTTGGGGGGGGGGGGGCTGGAAACTTAACTCCGGAACGGACGGAAAATATCACGTGGTGAAAGCACGTGCGGTCCTAACGTTTTCAAGCCTGTATAGCATTATTATCGACAACAGCGTAAAGTACGTCAATTTACAGGATAATGATAACTTGGGAAGCATTCTTGAATATTATAATATCTTCTTTAAAGTTATAGAATAATCGTAACCTGAACGTATTGCATTATCTGGAATATATTTATTTTGTATTTCACAATCCTTCTTCCCGCGCGGGTCAAAAAAAAAACCAACGATCGACATATTCATGCTTCTGTGTCGTGAATCTCTGCAGTATCTGTCGACATGGCGGGTCTTCTTTTCCTTGCCTCCCCTTTCACGGCTTCTTTGGGGGTCCATTGCGCTTTGATGGTCCGACGCCGACGGTCGAGTTCCGGAATACGCACAAATTCCCCTCGGAGGAGGCGTGCGTATTATTCTACGAGGTCGCTGACGGTCTGGGCGAGGGTGGCGGAATCCCTTTCCAACCGCGCCTTCATATCTCGGCTGCCCGTCTTGCCGGCGTCGATCCTGTGGTTGACGGCGTTCCAATCAATCCCCATGTGTCGTTGTTATTGTTTTTTTTTTCTCTCGTTTCGAGTCATTTTTCCTTTTCCTTTTCCTTTTCCTTTTTCGCTGCCGTGTATCCTTCTGTCCCCTCCCGTCTACCGGTCCTACTCCTTCGCTGCCTTCCCAAGCTCCTTCCGAAGCGTCTGGAGTGTCTTGAGCATGTCGGCCATTTCCTCGTCCTTCGTGGCCATCGTCTCTTCCAGTCCCCGTCGTTCCTTCTCCTTCCGCTCCAGCATCCTATCCCTCTTTCTCAATCCCTTGGCCTGCTGCCTGATCGTCTCATTCCTCCTCTCGATATCCCTATCCTTCTCGGCGAGCTCGGTATTCTGCTGAAGAAGGAAGGCCGATTTTTCCGAGAGGGACTGCGCCTGGGTGTCGATAATGGACTCGAGGGAGATTATCTTGATGTACAGCGCCATCGCGGTGGAGTGGCCGAGGGCGAGGATGTCGGACCCCCGCTTCTTGGAGAGCCGGAGGCGCCGCTGCAGGTTTAGGGTTCGGGAGTGTGCGGCTGGAAGTGTGGTGGGGAGGGGGGAGGGTACTCTGGGGTCGGGCTGGCGTTGGGGCTGGAGGGGTGCCTTTGCAGCTAGTGCTTGGGGCCGGGCAGCGGCTGAAGCACCACCAGGAGTAGTAGCAGCAGTAGAGGAAGAAGAAATTTCGGCATTGCTATTCTTCGTCGGAGTGATGCTTGCCCTTTTTGCTGGTCGTTCGATGGCAGGGACAGGGATGGAGGTGGAGGTGGAGGTGGAAGCAGCGTTTTCTTTTTCGCCTTCGCGCTTCCGTTCCTGGGCTTTCACTTGGTTGATTCGAGCATTGAATCCCGGGCTTAGAAGGGAAGTCATTTCTGAGGCCACCACGGTGGTGGGGGTGGAGGGACCGGTAGCGACTGGGCTTTCGGTTGTTGTTGCTGCTACTTGTTGTGGGGCTGGTGTTAAGGAAAACTTTTTTTCTTGAGTATTGGTGAGGTGAATATCTCTACAGAAATTTTAAGGCATGTTGTGTTCTCTTGTACTGAGTGTGATTGTTGAGTTTAAGAATGTTTTCTTTCTTCCTGTTATTTCTGGAGGGAATGGAATTTTGATAGTTAAGAGTTCGGTGTTATCCATTTGAGGAATTTCCGAAACGATAATAGGGAGGGAGATAACGGCGTACAAATAATACTGGCTTTTAAAATGGCTTATAATTAATACATAAAAATACATATTAAAAATAATTATTATATAATAAGGACATTAATATTTGTACATACTATATATTAAATATAAATAATATAATTTGAAATAAGTTTTTGGTTGTGGCTATTATTTTCCCAGTTATTTCCCCCTTGAACCGCGATTTGTAAGGGAATATATGCAAGGTAATTATTAGGGATAAATAAACTAATAATAAGTTTATTTGAGGGCGAAGGCATTATACGAATATTATATTATGATCTTATAGCATGGGGAGGGACGCTTACATCGGTCTTGGAGAAGACCTCTGAGTTGGTGGTGACACTCTTTGGCTTTTGACGACAGACGTGCCATTAATATAATGCATGTTCAGTGACTTCGTGACCTTGATTATATCTTCGGTGTAAACTTGGACTGCTAGTACACTGTAATTAGCCAGCATGCTTGTTAATATTCATCATAGGTTTTGGGGGCGTGCCTTTCAATTTACTTTCGCGTATCAAGAGTAGACATCTTACTACGTAGATATGCAGAAGCCTCAGGCCACACTATATTGGGGCTGGAATTTCAATGGTAATGGTATATGCTATTTCCTTAACCTCTACGCTGGGGGGTGCCCCCTGGGACTGAAGGCTGTCGAGTATGAGATCTCTGAGGAAGTGATGTATACTCAATAATACGCTCTTAGTTACATATCCACTCTACCAAGTAAGATGGCAAACACAGATTGGAATTTATTAGGTTTATAAAGCTCCATAAAAAAGGGCAGTTGATTGTGTCTATCGGCTTTCTATACAAGTGTAAGAAACAAAAGAAATCCCAACCAAAGGTGTTGCACCGCGCCGGGCACACAAGCGAAGCAACTGAAGTTAAATAGGCTTTTGGAAACACGCAGCTATTCCATAGTACATTGCGACGACAATATTCCGAACATCGCTGGCTGGTCCTTCAATATTGTCTAGAAACGTATGTAAGCACATTGGTAATCTTGTTTAATGTTATTTAGTCGGACAAGGACTTACCTCGAAGTAGATATCATCTACTAGCCCCTTTCTCTCTCCTCTAGGGTGGGTTTCGTATCTGAAGAAATGAAGGTATAGATATCCTAAGGCCAGTGGAGGACCATCATGAAGCCGTTCGCGAGCCCGTAGACGGCCATCAACACTCCGCAGTATCTCACAGCATACTTCGGATTCTAGTTATCCTACGGCCTGGGCGTTCATTTCCCTCCTGTTCTCTTGTCGGAAAAGCGGTTTCGCCAGGGAGCACAGAGTCTGGCGAGGCCAAAAGGGCAACGAGGTCAAACATCACGTCAGCCATACGCCTTCTCGGAGAAGATGGCCATGACGTTGGAGTTGTCTAGCATGTGCACAATGGGTTGGAACAGCATATGAAGATTTGGAATGTACAGATAAGACCGAGGATGGAGTATGGTCAGAGAGGGAGAGAAGACGGAGTATTCAAACGCCCGTGTCACTCTCACATAGGCGGAGAGGGTAAGCCAAGTGTATGTCTGCTAGCTACTTCAGTAGGTAAGTACTTGGTGCGTTGCTTGCCTTCTTCTCTTCTCTCCTGTTATACGAAGAGGTGTATTCCTGGAGGTTATATGGAAGAAATTTGATGGCTCGTGGCATGAAACTGCTTTTACTATTCGGCACCTAAAAGAAATCCACACCTCTTCAAGAATCCGGCATGTTTACATGCCACGGATACTTGTCGTAAGATCGGAAATCCAAGTTACGGTATACCAGCAGTATCAAAACCTCAGCTAGTATTGTTAAGGTATGTACGTAGTAGACATTGACACTATGATATTCATTCCCCAATCATGACGATTGCCAAAAGAATAGCTGAGGAAACGCCGAGAACCAAGAAACAGGGCGGCTCCTTCAATGACTGGTTCCCCCCAAAAAACACATCGCAACCGTGGCTACGAAATCACGACCGTTAATACTTGCTGCTCTTTCATGTATCAACTTCATTATTGACATGTGATGGTATTCCTCCCTCGCTTTTCTTCATTCTTCTGGCCTCTGGATCTACATGTCGTTGTCCGAGTCGGCGGCGCCGTTTCCGCTGGTGACGAAGACCAGCCTTGTTCCGTTGCCGGCGGTTTGCCACACCTATAAATAAAGAAAAGCGACATTAGTATCAGGAGCGACACCCCAAGTATCGGGAGGGTAAATGATGGGGAATCAGCAGAACAAAAAACTTACATCTAACTCGGTATACTCCTCGAGAGCATTCAACCATTGGTCTTCGGTGAAACCTTTTGCGATAACCCTCTCCTTGACCTTCCTCATGCTAAGCTCGACGCCATCGTCCTCGTCATCTCCGTCATCGTCCTCTACGTCGTCAGGCCTGCAGGCGCCAGAGTCCAAAATCCCCTTGACGAGATTGTAGATTCTGGCGGTGGCGTTCATGCCCCTCCTGCTGCCCGCACCGGCATCGGCGGCGAGGGATTCCTTGCTCGCTTCTATCAAGCGAAGGGCCTCATCAACGTCCCCCCTAATGACGCGGTTGTCGAAGCGAAGGCGCGCGAGACCCTGCGCGAGACGGGTCACGCCTAGGAGGGTACGAGGCGTGGTGTGCGTGAACAGCTGGCCCTTCTTCTCGGCTTTTCGCTGGGATTCTCGCATCCGGACGTACGTTTTTACTAGGTACTCTGATACTTCCTCGAGAACCACTGGGCGGAATTCACGGGCTTTTGCGACGTAGGAACGGACTTCGTGGGGGGTGAATACTACTGGGGGGGAGTCGGCATCTCCTTCCCCCCCGCCGCCGACTTCGAGGTCGGGATGTTGGGAGTGCATGTGCACGTAGGTGACGTGCTTGGCTAGTTGTTCATCTGTGTCGCGGGATGGAGTGTCTAGTAGGAGGAACAAAATATCGAAGCGAGAGAGAAGAGCGGCTGGCAAATTAATGTTTTCGACTGGTGAGATGCGCGGGTTGTATCTTCCGTACACTGGATTCGCCGCGGCAAGGATGGAAGTTCTTGCGTTCAGGGTCGTGGAAATACCTGCTTTGGATATGGAAATTGTCTGCTGCTCCATCACCTCGTGGATTGCGGTGCGGTCGTTGTCGTCCATCTTGTCGAACTCGTCTATGCAGCATATGCCGTTGTCCGCGAGCACGAGGGCACCGCCCTCGAGCACCATCTCGTCAGTTACGGGATCCCGCATCACCGCCGCGGTGAGGCCCACGCCGGAGGATCCTCGCCCGGAAGTGTAGACTCCCCTGGGGGCGACCTTGGAGATGTATTTCAGGAGCTGGGATTTTGCTACTCCGGGGTCGCCCATTAGGCACATGTTGATGTCGCCGCGGATTTTCATACCGTCGCCCATCTGTTTTGTCACACCCCCTACGAGAAGCAGCAGGAGCGCTTTTTTCACGTCTAGGTGCCCAAAGATCTCGGGGGCGATGGACTTGGCGAGGAGCTCGTAGACTTGCCCCGTTTGGTGGTACTCCTCGATGCGCCGCGAGAGGGCGCGGTCGATGGTCATGTTTTCGTAAGCCTTTTTGTGCTGGAGGATGTTGTGGGCTTCAAGGTAGGTGTCTGTGAGGAGGCCGGCCTTGATAGCCTTGAATCCGGTGTACGGGGTCGGGAGGAAGACTCCGGCAATGTCGACGACGTCTCCCGGGCTGATGAGCCTGACCTGGCTGCCGTAGCAGTGGACGGTTAGGGTCCGGGGGATTTGGCCGATGGGGACTTGCTCGGCTAGTTCTTGCACCTTGACCTCCTGGAAGGGGAGGAACTTGGAGGCTCTTGTCGAGGGCTGCAGCTGCCCCTTGGTCTGGTTCTGCTTGCAGTCGTCGGAGGGGCAGACGGTGAGGGGCCCGTACTGCTTCTCGGACACAGGCTGGAAGATCTCGCACCCGCATCGATCGCAGGAGTAGGCGTTCACCTGCACTATGGGCTTCACGTCGGAGACTCTGGTCGCGATGGCGCGCACGGTGATGAGGTGGCCCAGGTGCTCGCCGCGGACGTGGCGGACTGCGAGGGACTTCTGGGGCTCGCCGTCAACACTCGACCGCGGCTTGAAGGTTAGGTGGTAGCGACGGGTCAGCTCGGCAGGGAACTGGTCACCGAGGAGCAACGGGTTTCCTTCCCTCTCTGCCCGCGTTTGGAGGTCCTGGTTTCGCTCCGCACGCTTGGACATGACGACGTCGATCACGTCGTCCTTGAAGGTGATGTCTGAGTCGGGCTCGGGCATGAGCTTGTCGACCGCCCGTGACACAAGCTCGACGTAGTGTTTTGTATTATTCTCGATCGACTCGACCAGCTTTTGTCCAGCACGCGACTCCTGTTCCCACTCCTCCAGGTCGTCGAGGTCTATCAACACTTCTTTCACCTGCCTGTTGGTGAGCTTCTGCAATAGGTTCTTGTACTTGTGCTGAGGTGCCGTCTTGGGGCGCCCTCTCGCAGCGCCGTCCATGAGCTCATCTTCGTCATATAGATCGTCCTCGTTGATGTTGATGTCGCCCAAGGCATCGGCGATCTGGTCTGCGGCAGTGGTTTTGAATCCTGAGAGGAATTCCTCGAGGGCACCTATTCGATGGTGGGGGTTGTTGCGGTTAGCGGGGAGGCGGGAATTTCCTTCACCGACTCGGTCTAGGGCCTTAGACCTTACCTTGTTGGGCCTCGTAGTCTACGGGAGCTCTTAATTGCAAAAGAGCCATGATTTCGGGGTCAAGTGGTGCACAATTGGGGTATTTGAGGCGACGGATTCTTTCGGGGCGCAAAGATGGAGGAGGGGGTGGAGTTGTGGGAGGCTACTGTCGCAAATATTTGGTGTTGAAAGTGACTGTTATTAGTGGGAGGCTGGTCTGCGCCAGGGGCAACCTAGGCCTTGTCTCATTTTCCCTGGCGCGCCTTCCCCCCCGCGAATTTTCGCGTTACTGCTTCTGCATTGAAATGCACCAGCCACGGGAAGGTACCGCCGGAGGCTGATGAAAGGCCGCTTTCCAACGATTCGATGCCAAGACCCTCCAGACTCCAGACCCTTGTCTTGTTGCTGCAGCCAATCCAATATCCGTACCTCGGCCTCGGCACATGATGCATGGATGCAGAAAGTTGGTCGGATTGAAGTTATTATTCTTAACACTTCTCCGACAATCAACATCCCCCAATGACAATGCATTTGTCGTCCCCGAATTTTTGCCCGCTCAACCCGTAGTAGAGAGAGAATGGCCCCAAGAAGGAATGCTCAGTCTACAACAGCTGAGATATCTCTTGTTCATCTGAAAAACTGTCTCGTCAACCTTCCCGGGTCGCTGGTGTCCTTACTAGTAAATGTCAACACAGTAAGTTTGCGCCGCTCGTCCCGTCTTGTCAACTTCACACAATATCTCTAACTATACTAATGCTCCGAGATAGCCAGCGCAAAATGTTATTGTCGAACTGAGTTTCAAAGACCCCAAGGCGACCGAAAAGGAGGCGTCACAACGATCCGTCTACCTCGGCTGGACCGGCCTTCCTAGCAAGCGCAAAGTTGCACCCATCGTCGGCCGCGATGGCATTCGGTCCGGCGCATCTGGGAGGGAGCAGGAGATAGCCGTGGTTGAACTCGACACCACTCTCGCCCGCACTCTCGGTCTCACGGACGGTCTCAAGGTCAACGCCACCGTACATGTCGATCCTCCCCTAGCCCATACAGTCAACATCGAGCCTCTCACCTATGAGGATTGGGAGATAATCGAGCTTCATGCCACATTCCTCGAGTTGAATCTACTTTCACAGATTCGTGCATTGCCGAACCCTGCCTACACTCCGAGCTCGAACCAACCTTCTCCCGCCCACCCCCTGACAGTCCACCTATCGCCTACCTCGACGGCCAATATCAAGATCGTATCCCTTGATCCACCACCTCCTACGGACTCGCCATTTGCCAAAATTGAACCGAACGCGGAAGTCATCGTTGCTCCCAAAGAGCGCGCAAAGTCGAGCAGATCCGGCCGTGACAGTCGTAGCGTGACGTCGAAACGAAGCTCAGCAAGCACAGCCAAAAGGAAGCAACGGGAAGAGCGAAAACAAGCTGCCTTCTTCCGTGGACTGGATGTACGATTCTGCAAAGAGTGGTTTGACGGGGAACCAGCCGCGAACGACCTACGAATATGGGTGGACGAAGACTTGCTCCTGACCCGCGATCTGAAAGGAGTGAACTATGTCGATGTTTCCGTTGTCCGTCCGGCTGGACTACAGGCACCTGCCCCGGTCGCCCCTGAGGAGGCTCAAACCTTGACTGGCTCGACTACGGTCGTCGCTAAGCTTTGCGGATGGGAAGAACCTCCCGATGGCCAGACCATAGCGATATCTACTCCATTGTGCTCGGCATTAGGTTTCGATAGAATGGCAGGAGGAGTAATCAAAGTTCAGCCAGCATTGGCACCTTCCAGAGTGGGAGGCTCATCGCGACGCAGCAGAGAAGACGAGTCCGAACGGTCATACCACACGTCTACACGGGATGAGGCTGTACAGCAGCTGAAGATCTACCCATTCTCAAGCCTAGACTCCAAGAAGAGTGTAGGTCTTAGGTTTGGTGGCGAATCTACGGCTGAGAAGGAGGAAGAAGCTAAGCGAGTTCGTCACATGTATGGCGATAATATTTTCAAGGGGCCGTTGACTGACGGCTTGGTGCTTGGCGTGTACGATGGACTCGAGGGCTCTCAAGGATGGGAGGGCGGCATTATGAAGTTCGACCCGCCTGTCTTGAAAACGTCATCTGGCAAGGAGCTCGCATGCTGGTGCCTATCTGATCGGTCAATACCGGTATCGATGCAAGCACCTGTACCTCGGCCGAAATGGCTTTCAGAACTTGACGTATCGGACGAAAAGCTGGACGAAGATGCCGTCCTTGTTGGGATCGATAGTCTTCTCGGAGAGCTCAAGTCGCATCTTTCCCACATGTCTTCTGTTCTGCTCACGGGTGCTCTGGGATCCGGCAAGACAGCTGTCGCACAATCACTAGCACGCCAGCTGAGGGAATCTCTCTTCTACCATACCACCTACGTCTGTTGTCGAAAGCTCGTCAACGACCAAACACGGATATCATCTATCAAAGAATATTTATCCCGTGTTTTCATGGCTGCGAGCTGGGGAGCTCGACTTGGAGGCAAATCTCTGGTCGTGCTCGACGACCTCGATAAGCTGTGCCCTGTCGAGACTGAGCTTCAAGTGGGCAATGACAATGGACGAAGTCGACAGCTCAGCGAGACTGTGTGCTCAATTGTTCGGCAGTACTGCACTAAGGATAGTGGCGTTGTGTTGCTTGCAACGGCGCAGGGTAAGGACTCCATCAACAACGTCATCATAGGTGGCCACGTTGTCAGGGAGATAGTTGGGCTCAAGGCTCCTGACAAAGAGGGACGACGCAAAATCCTCGAAAGCATCGCCAGCGAGTCAGCTATTCCTCGGCCAGAAGTAGCCGAGACTGTAGCTAGCAGCAGCCGACCCCCCACGGCCGATGGATCGTTGAGGGCCGACGAAGATGAGAGCTGGATGAGTGGCAGTCCGATCAGGCGATCAGCTCGACCCTCGTCGGTCATCTCCAAGCTCGAACCTACCGGATTCATTCTCGCCCCTGACCTGGATTTTCTCGACATTGCGGGCTCCACGGATGGGTACATGCCAGGGGACTTGCTACAGCTGGTGGCGCGCGCCCGAAGTCAAGCATTAATGCGATCAATTGAACAAAATCCGGATGATACTTCGTCTAGCGTGCCATTCTCAAGGAAAGACTTTGACTCGGCACTTGACGGCTTTACTCCCGCCTCGCTTCGCAACGTCACCCTCCAGACGAGTACCACTACCTTTTCATCCATCGGCGGGCTTCAAGAAACACGGAAGGTCTTGTTAGAGACCCTCCAGTATCCCACAAAGTACGCGCCCATCTTTGCGCAATGTCCCCTACGCCTACGCTCTGGTCTGCTGCTTTATGGCTATCCTGGCTGCGGCAAAACCTTGCTTGCTTCGGCCGTAGCAGGAGAGTGTGGGCTGAACTTTATTTCGGTCAAAGGACCCGAGATCTTGAACAAGTATATTGGTGCCTCTGAGAAGAGTGTCCGCGATCTCTTTGAGCGTGCATCGGCGGCCAAACCTTGTGTTCTATTCTTTGACGAGTTCGACTCGATCGCCCCGAAGAGAGGTCACGACAGCACTGGCGTCACCGACAGAGTTGTCAACCAGCTCCTCACTCAGATGGACGGTGCCGAGGGGCTGAGCGGAGTCTACGTTCTTGCTGCAACGAGCAGACCCGACTTGATAGACCCAGCCTTGCTTCGACCTGGTCGCCTGGACAAGAGTCTTCTCTGCGACTTTCCTGCACTCGAGGACCGTGTTGACATCGTTCGTGCCATGGCCACTAAGATTAGGATGGACAATATTGTCGATGACGAGCAAGCTATCACGGAACTTGGCCGAAAGACAGAGGGATACACCGGCGCCGACTTGCAAGCTCTGATGTCTAACGCACAGCTGGAGGCAATTCACGACGTCCTCGGCGACCGTTCCGTCGCTGGAAACGTCAACAGTCAGGTCAATGGTACCAAGAAAGGTGACGCAAAGTCTTCATCATCAGGTTCTGCGCCGCCAAAGAACTTTGTCCAGTTCAGGTACGGTCGCGAGGAGCACGCAGCCGAGAGCGAGGACAAACGAAACGGGGGCTTTAATAGGTCCCACGAGCTTGCCGAGCGCGCGGCTATTGCTGCTAAGTTGGAAGGGTTCAGGGCGGCTCGGCGCAAGGCTAGGCACGGCAAGAATGGGAGCGACGGGAACAACGCCGCTGGCGGAGGAGGCGGGAAGGAGGAGAAGGATACGGGCGAGGTGTTTATTGCGTGGCGGCACTTGACTAAGGCGCTTGAGGGCACGAGACCCAGTATTAGCGTTGCGGAGCGGAGGAGGCTAGAGAGAATTTACCACGAGTTTGTGGTGGGACGGAGTGGGGATATGAAGGATGGCCAGGGGAGCATGGAGGTTGGTGGGCGGAGTAGCTTGATGTGATGGATGTCTCGATGCTCTGGCTTCGAATGAGCTTTTGTTGTGTCTAGATGGAAGTATTTGTATCCGGACGCGCATGGTGGAATTGGCGTTTGCCTTGGGTAGTCTCGCCATGATTAATGTTGAAAATAAACACAGTGTATAGCGTCAATAGTGTTACGGTAAATAATATGGCTGCTCGGAGATCATGGAAATCGGCTGCCATAATTAATGCGTAGGGGCATGTGCGACCTTCGCAATTCACGGTTAAGCATCACATTGGAACTAGATGACATGTGTAGCTTTCAAATCTGACAGGCCCGAAGTTAGAATAATAGAACAAGTGAAGGATCTGGGGAGAAGGGTATATGGTGTTTGCCCGGTATTATAAGTAAAGAGAATGCATCTGAGGACAATGATTGGATGGCCTGAATAATGCGCACGGACCGTCTTCCATATCGACGCTGTGACATCACATTAACAAATTACCCTCCCTCGCGGAGGTGCCAGATTCGAACTTCAAGCAGACATTGCGGCAGGAGACATTACTCCTATTCAATTGATCCACTGCTAACAGCTTTATCGCAAGATGTCCAACCACTCTTTCCAGGGTTCTCGTTCCAACTGAAGGAGGTGTTTCCACCCGACGGCGGCTGTCAGACCGCCGCCCTGTAGGGTCACCCGCTCTTAACTTTTGATCAGTCAGTTGCAGAAAGTGCATGTGAAGGAAAGTTTGTTACGCAACGACCGAGAAGAAAGCACCGCCAGCCAAGGGAGAGAGGTATCTGGGTATGATACTAGTATCCGTCCCTCCTTCCTTCCTTCCACACCACCCCAAGGCTCATTCAATATTCTGTTAATTCATGAGTAGAATGACAGCAACTACCGAGTTCCCTTCCAATCTTTCGTGTTCTTCCTAAGCTTACTGGTGGTAGCTTTCCATGTCGACGTCTACCGAGGGCTGAGCTTGAGCGCGGACTCGTTTGGGATTGGAGGTGCATACTCCCATCCTTCTGTGAAGTACCACAACCATCCATCAACATCTACGACTGCTACAGCACCATTGAGATTTATCACTATAATTTTTGGGCACTATTATTCGGTACACACAACCTCCCATCTACTGCAGGCCGGTCCATCTCGCATCCAACCAGCTTCTTGTCAAATTCTCAGCACGACGGTGTCTCAACTCCCAATACCGACACCGACACGTCGTTGACGATGGGTACTGTTTCCTCCATCATAAGGGTCGCCCCCATCCTGAAAGATGTTTTAATAACCACCACGAAACGTATTGCGTGGATTAGCGCACCCGCGCCCATCTATAATCTGGTGCTCGACCCGCCATCCCTCCCTGAAGGATGGAAGGTGACCAAAGAGTGGATCTGTGACCTGGCGTCGACGACATATTATACTTTTTGCTTCTGGGTTGGTGGCTGGATACCAAATATTAAGCATGTGGGTGATTGTCATCCCGACCCCGTTCTCCTCCATTGTTAAGGTCCAACAGAAAACTAACATTTTGCCTCCACGGGCCAAGATGAAATGTCTCGACTGCTGCAACACGACGAAAGCAATGAGATGCTATGCCAGGTTGGACAAATGTGAAACCCAACGAGAGTACTTCAACACTTGCGTCGACCTCGACGATGCGACTCACATGATGGAATGGAGGCGAGATGACAAACGGGGCAGACTCAAAGCCGAGCCCATTCAAGAAGATCTGAAGATCCTCGATGACGCATGGGACGAGGAAAAGCCGGATCACATCAAGCGGTCAAAAGAAGTTGCAAATGTAGTCCGGAATTACCAGCGTAACCGCGGCGGCATAGCAGAACCTCCGCTGTACGACAAGGCCTTTTCCGGGACGAAATTCTCGATCGAAGACTATGTTGGGAAGTCGACTCGCGCCCTCCACCACCTCGTCCACAGGACCAACCCCACCGAGGACGATGCTATCGAGCCCTCCGACGCGGACTACATTTCACCGGGCATTCCGAGCCTGCACAACTATCTCAAAGACCTCGAGACGCTATGCGGAAGGACGGCTCTGTATCTGCAAGGAGGCGCCGCGTTTGGACTCACCCACATTGGTGTCGCCAGAGCTCTGAGGGACGCTGGATATCTACCCAAAATAATCGTTGGTGAGAGCACGGGTGCGCTGGTTGCGGCTCTGATTTGCACCCACACGGAATCGGAGCTCCCCACGGCTCTCAGGGGATCCGGCATTAATCTTGGTGCTTTCAAGGGTCACGAACGGAGAGAATACGGGTGGATAGTCCTCGCCGCCACATCTCTCGCCCGTAGGGCTGTGCGGTACTGGTGGGGAAAAGATGGATTCCTCGACATTGGAGTTATCGAGAAGTGCGCCAGGGACAACCTTGGAGACATCACATTCGGGGAGGCGTACGAAAGGACTAAGAAAATACTCAACATTATTGTATGGCGCGACAAAGGCGACCCTCTCGTCCTCAACTACCTCACCGCTCCAGACGTCCTAGTATGGTCGGCTGCTACGGAAAGTACCCGCAGCACTAACCCGCTATTCGGCAGATCTACTAAGCTCATGGCTAAGGACTCGGACGGCGAGACGCTACCTTGGGAAGACCTCGGTCCCGCCATACTCTATAACTATAGAGACACAGGTAACGGGGTAGCGCACCAACTGCAGTACCGGTTCGGCGTAAACAACTTTATCATTTCCCAGGCCCGGCCGTCCGTGGCACTCTGCCTCCGGAGCCACGTGGGACGTCCGATCCCCAGGATCGCTTCGGGCATCCTGAATAATTATAGGAGAGTTGGGGTGGGTATCGTCATTGAGAACATAAAGCTGGCTATCAGAGAAATGTTGAGGGTTGGCCTTCTTGACAAGCGATGGACAAAGTACATCGAGAAAGAGCGAACGCTGTCCAAATCGAAACACTTCGACATTACGCCGGATATCCATATGGCAGATCTCAGTCATCTTCTCGAAGACCCGACCCCGGAATTTCTTGAACAGTGGGCAATGGTTGGAGAAAGGGCTACCTGGCCTTGCATCCCGGCCATCAAGGTTCAGACCCTTTTCGAGCTGGAGCTGGAACGGTGCATTCACCAAATGAAAAAGGCGGAGAGGAACCGGTATGTGACGAGGAGGAGTACCGTGTCTACTCCCGTGGCCGAAGACCGGCCGGTGCTCTTCCGGTCAAGCAGCGATCCCCAAAACGCTGACCGGGCCCCTGGAATCTTGGGCATGACGCCGCTCGCAGCTCTGAGAGAAGGTGCGCCGGCACCCTCAGAGCCGAGCCCTCAGCCTGAAGACTCGCATACCACGCCGCCCTTGACACCATCACAGTCCGAAGAGCCCCCACTTACACCAGGACTCTCGCGAGTCGAAGCCGCGCCCAATTGGCCACAGCCCTCGGGCAGTGCCACTGGGCTCTACCTAGACCCCATAACGCAGCGTGCTGCTGATGACGGGGGCGGCTGGCTTCAGGTTGGGCCCATGGATGAGGCTGAGGAGCAGGAGGACGCTGAGTTCTTCACCGTGCCTTCGTTCGAGGTTCGTCAGAGGAGGGGGTCTTAAGTTCCAGGGTTGTCTTTTTGGATAGAAGGGACCCGGGAGGATCTTTTCTCTGGCTGGCGGTGGTGCTGGAATATGGTACTGGGCACCTGGGCGTTAGAATTGGGTTGGAGGGATTATATTCAAGCTTTTGGCGGCTTAGCTGGTATATTATCGTCTTTTTGATTTATTGATTGCATTCGAGCAGATTGGGTTTTAAGGACTAGTTGGAGTACGAAATTGATAGGAGTGGGATGTGTATCTTTTGTTATCGGATTCTAGCGTTCTACACTTACTAAATTGAAGTATAGGACTGGGCTGCTAGAACAGGTACGTTAGATTAGGAGCTCGTCATAGGTTCTTGCTCAACAGAGTGTGTGGTAGGGTTGCTATCCTTGCTTTCTTGTACTTATATAGGTTATATATTAGTAATGCACGATTTCTATATTTACACATATATTTTCCACCGAATTTTAAGTAATCATCTCCCTCTACATTCTACTATAGTAGTCGGACTAGGAGTAGACAGGGTTAGGTTACTCGAGCCTTGCCCCTAATTCTTCGGCTCTGATCCAGATATTATAATTCCCGGAATGTGTGTATTGATTAGAAAAACTCTATCTTGAGCTATATTCTGATTGCAACGCACGACTTCTTTGACCCGAGAAGCTTTAAAGCATAGGTTGTTTGTTGTTGTAGTTCTAGGTCCGCTCGTGCATAAACACGAGCACAACCTGCTCTGCTTCCGGTGATGTCATGGTCCGTGCTCCTCGCACCTTCAGGTTGCCACAGACAACCGGATTTTGAAGAACGTGTCTCCTTCCGTCATCTATTCACAACTCTTTTTGTGCCTCCCCCGCTCTTCTCGGTATTTCATCAAGGCGATTACCTCCCTCGAACTGAGACCCTCACGATTTCGCCCAGATTTCTTCCTTTTAACTTTACCTGCGCATGCATCTCAGCTAGCTCATTGATTGAAGCTAGCGTGCGAGTTGTTTACGTACACGGCGTGCTACCTTCCGCGATTAAGCTAGATAAGCTTCTCTCCCTCCTAGTACAGCTACCTATTCTGCATCCGTGCTCCACCCGGTTGCTTCTGGACCTGTGTCGACACCACCAACGCAACACATACATACAGCTGCGGCCCCTTAATTGACCACGACCTACATCATGTCTGACTCTGATGTCCCGGGATACCTGAGGGATGACTTCCAGACGAGCCATGCTACTGTCCCTCAGCTGAGGTCCCATCTCGTCGCCCACGACATCTCCTTTCCATCGAACGCCAAGAAGCCTGCTCTCGTCGAGATCTTCAACCAGCGCCTTGTTCCCCAGAGAGCCAAGATCAGAGCCCGCCGAGATACCGCCCGGAGGACTAGCCGGGGAATAGTTGACGCTGGCAGCTCCCAGGACTCTACTACCTACCCGGACTTTGGTGATGATGTGCCTGACTTGAAACCTCCCCGCTCTACTACTACCAGAAGGACTCGCTCTCCTAGGAAGTCGTCTAGAATCAAATCCGAAGAGCCCGACCATTACTACCCCCCTCCTAGTCCATCCAAGAGATCTACTCGCGCTTCTAGCAGGCAGGCCTCTCACCCTCCACCGATCCACCACCCAGAGCCTGAGCTTCCTATCGACGATGGCCTCCGTTCCGTACGCAAGATTCGTCGCCGGTCTCCAGAAATTAAGCAGGAGGAACCCGAAGACAACCCTCTCCGGCGTATCTCTGGTGGAGGGGAGAGCAACTTCAGCGAAGAAAATCCCTTCCAGAGTGGCAGCTCCCCCGCACCGGCCCCGAGGAGCGCAAGCCGCCGCAAGGCTGGCGGCACGGATACTATTCGTATCAAGAGCAATACTTCCCGACGCCGCTCTGATTATCCACAACAGATCCCATCCATTGAGCAAGATGACTATCACTACGACGAACACGCTCCGGTGACGCCAATCTCGGATTTCGCCGATGTGGAACCAGGCGAGGAATTTACGCCGGATGCGCAGCTTGAGTTGGAACAGGAGCAGGCCTCCAAGGGAGAATCAGCTATTGTCCGCAAGCAACCCCAACCAAAGAAAAAAGGAATGCGTTTTGCGACCCCCCTGTGGGTCCTGTTTACAGCCATAGTATCGGCATGCGCACTTTGGTACCGCCAGGAGAAGATTGCGGTCGGTTATTGCGGTCTCGGCCGCGATGCCACCCAAATTCTTCCTCCGGATTACCCCGTCCCCGAGTGGGCTGCCGCAGTTCTTGAGCCTCAATGCGAAGCTTGCCCTGCCCACGCCTACTGCTACGAGGACTTTGTGGCCAAATGCGAGTCCGACTACATCTTGACACCGCACCCTCTGGGCTTTAGTGGGCTTGTCCCGCTTCCCCCTACCTGCGAGCCAGATGGAGAGAAGGTGCGGCGCGTCAAGGCCGTCGCTGATAAGGCTATCGAGGAGCTTCGCGACCGCCGCGCCAAGTATGAGTGTGGCGAGCTTGTAAATGAGCAAGGAGAGCAAGTCGAGACTCCTGCCATTGACGAAAAGGAACTAAAGGAAACCATCTCCAAGAAGCGCGGGAAGCGCATGAACAACCGCGAGTTTGATGAGCTCTGGGAGGTTGCCATTGGTGAAATTACCGACCGTGATGAGGTTGAGGTCACCACGCAAACGTAAGTACACTTTGCCCCCCCTGGCAGTGCCTATACCAGTTTTGCAGTCCCCTCATTATCTATATCCACATCTATGCTACTTACTTTTTGCGTGTACATTTCTGACGAAACCACTAATCAGACCTATTGTCGAAGTAGAGAAGGAGATTCCGCCTGCATTTCAAACCGCCGTCTATCGTCCTCCTCTCTCGCTCGAGTTCCGCTCCTCTGCTCGCTCAAAAGATCGTTCCGACTCAGCCTTGCACGATATCGACTCCATCTTGGACTTTTAGCGAGCTTTGTCCTGCTTATCCTCCACCTGAGGTCAAAGTACCGCGCTCACCGAGCCGCGCAGGCGCAGGTCCCTGCCCTCGTTGACATGGTACTGGAGCGCCTGGCTGCACAGAAGGAGCTTGGTGAGGAGGGAGTGGATGACGGCTGGCTGTTCCTCCCCAACCTCAGAGACGATGTTCTCCGGTCCATCCACTCCCTGGCGGAGCGAGAGAGAATATGGACCCGTGTACGAGCAGTTGTTGAACTAAACAGTAATGTACGAATAGCACAAAGGGAAGGACGAAGCGGCGAAGTCGGCCGAGCGTGGGAGTGGATTGGTCCCATTTCAGGGAACAGCGAGGCCGTACACAGGCGGCGAAGTCGGTTGAGTGGCATAGGACCCGGCAGACCTAGTTACGGGCCAGACGTCAGGGTGGAAGACGAGGGGACGCCATCGAAGGAGGAAGGGAGGCCGGTGTATAATAAAAAGTGGGATGACTCACGGCCGATCTATTGAGACAAGCCATGTTCTTTCTTGTTGGGTGGTTGTCTTTTTCCTGTACTAGTTTTGTCACATACCCTCCTACTGCTTCTCTATATGTATTTCCTTAACTTTTAACACTCGGATTCGCGGGGATGCTAGTAGTGTATCTGGCATAGTTCTCGGGGCCGCGTGCTCCCTTCTCACATTCTTTACTCGGAGACCCGTGGTGGAGGGAGGAGACTGGCTAGTTGGAGTTGGTGAGTTGGTATAGCTTCACTGAAGCAAATTGATTTATTATGTCTCCCACATTCAGAACACACTTGACTTTATCTGATGCGTTGCTCGTTAGTGTGGTAAAGCTATAATCGGTTTAGTCATCGGATTGACGACAGTGATTGGCTCTCGGGTCTCTGCAGAGCATACGTCACTGGTTATTAACCCCTTGGATCTGCAGCGTGTCGCGCAGCAGCTGTGGCAGTTTGTTATCGAAGGGCAAGACTGAGACCAACATAACCCTCGTATCACCAAATGTCTTGAGGAATGTCTGCTGGCCCCTTCCACAGGCATTATTGTTCCACGATTACAATTTCCAAAGCCCACGTCTCCACTGCTGGATCAACCTCTCGCTCCTATCGGTCGTTGCGTTAAGTGTTCCCAACAGGGAAAGTTTATTATGCTGGTAAGAAGCGAAAGTCGCCAATGTCAAAGCAGCCACACATCCCCTGGCACTCTGGCTCCGCTGCGGCCAACCATTTCAAGACGCCGCTCACGTCCACTACCGCTACCACGGCGAACCCAATCGTTGACCAGACTTCCCACGACGCAGAAATCGAAGAAGATATAAACCAATTGCATCTGAGGCACGGCGCATCATCATCATCATCGAGATCAGAAGCACGGATTGGACCTGCGACAGCACAGGCAACAACGGGGGCTGCCAGACAACCGCCGCCGCCGACGCAATCCTCGGGATCGAGTAGGCCTCGCGATCGCCGCCATCATCTTCGGGACGACCACCGAATAGCCGTCGGCGGAAGGAAGCTGTCATCGTCGAAATACGACAGCGACAGCGACAGCGACGAGGACGACGATAAGCCAGAAGTGTCCGAGGACTCCGGACTGGACTCCGGACTCGATTTAGAAATTGAAGATCCGCTGGAGATGGCAACATGGCAGGGACAGCCGAGCATCAAGGGGAGCACGGAGCCGGTGCGCATGCTGCTTCTCACGTTTGTGATGATTGGGATTACGTGGGTGACCCCGTCCAGGCCTTCCCTCTCGCGCCCCCTTGGGTGGCAGCGGGCCAGCTTGGAGAAAGGGGAAATGGGTGAATTGCGAGGACACCAAAGATGTATGGATGTATGGATGTATGGATACTGACCGTATTTTCTGTGCGACAGGTTTACTTGGGGAGTTGAAATGACATGTACGACAAACCTTCTCCCTCCCCTTCCTTCATCCTCTCGAGCTACCCCCTCGGGAATTCCTGTACACAGCCGAAAGAGATTGGTACTAACACAATGGGCCACCGCCCGATCACACAGATTGCACACCTTACCTTCTTTCCCTCGGACTGACCAAGAGCAAAACATCGCTCGTCTGGATCGCAGGACCGCTGTCGGGAATCATAGTGCAGCCGATCGTGGGAACCGTATCCGACGAGTCGACGTCGAAATGGGGAAGGCGCAGACCGCTCATCTTTGGGTGCGCCATGCTGGTCGCACTAGGCCTGCTAGTCTTGGGCTGGACGGCAGAGATAATCGAGACGGTTATTCCTGATGAGGATGCTGCGAAGACGCCCACGGTCGTGCTTGCTGTGTTTTCCATCTATGCGGTGGATTTTGCGATTAATGCTGTCATGTCCTGTTCGAGGAGCTTGATTGTTGATACGTTGGCGATGGAGAAGCAGCAGTCCGGGGCTGCGTGGGGTGAGTTTTTTTTTTCTTTTCTTCTTTTTTTTCTTTGGTTTATTGTTTTGGAACCTTTTCTTTGCTGTCCGCCGGCTGTCCGCCGGTACCGTGACGGATGAAGTTGAGCTATACCCGAGTCGCGGCACTAATGTCGCCGGTCCTAGCGCAATTGACCTATCATCCCCACTGAAGCGCTATACCAGACGGATGACTAACGATTTGACGATGCAATCCACACATACAGCCAGCAGGATCGGAGCTCTGGGCCACATGATAGGCTACGGATTCGGAGCCATGGACATGGTATCCGTGTTTGGTACCACGTTCGGGGACACGCAGTTCAAGCAGCTTACCGTCATGGCCGCCACGGGCATGGTTGTTTGCTCGTGCGTCACCTGCTGGGCCGTCACCGAGAGGGTTCTCGTCTCGGTACAGCACGATCCCAAGCACGGAGACAGCAAGTTGAAACCCTTGAAGCAGATCTGGTCTACGCTCTTGCACCTGCCTCCGAGGATCCGCGCTATATGCTGGGCGCAGTTCTGGTCGTGGATCGGATGGTTTCCGTTCCTCTTCTACAGCACCACGTGGGTGGGAGAGACGTATTTCAGGTACGACTTACCCGAGGGCAAAGGGGGAGATGATGCGCTGGGCGATATTGGGAGGGTTGGGAGTACGAGCTTGGTTATTTATTCTACCATCACTTTTATGGGCGCGTGGTTGCTGCCGCTCGTGGTGCAGAGTCCCGAGGACGAAGGCTACACTGCTAGGCCTCCCGAGAGCATCAAGGGCTTCCTCGAGACGTGGCAGAAGTATAAGCCGGATTTGCTGACCGTGTGGATTGCGGGACACTTGATGTTTGCCGGAGCAATGTTCCTCACGCCGTTTGCGAAGAGCTTTAGCTTTGCGACTGTGTTGGTGGCGTTTTGTGGGATGTGAGTGTTTCCTCTTTCTTTCACACGGGTTGGCGGTATAACTTGGTTGCTTGGACGTGCTAACGATCACACTTTGTAGCCCGTGGTCCATCGCCATGTGGGCACCGGTGACATTCCTCGGGGTGGAGGTCAACCGCCTGAGCGGCGGATCGGGCCTAGGAGCGGGAACGGCACACTCTGGACCGGCGTACCGAAGACTTTCCAACTCGTCGATCGAACTATCTACCATGGACCATGCTTCCTCTCCTTCGCACCTCGAGAATGGCGTTACCTCCTCAAACGTTGGAGGTCACCCAGCAGCAGCAGCAGCAGCAGCAGCAACAGGAGAGAAGTCGTCGGGCGAGCTCTCCGGTATCTACTTTGGCATCTTGAATATTTACACGACCATACCGCAGTTCCTCGGCACGTTCATTTCGGGGATAGTGTTTGCGATTCTGGAGCCGGGAAAGAGCCCCGAGTTGGCGCACGATGCGCACCCGGACGAGCACCATGGCACGGACGGGCCGAATGCTATTGCGGTGTGTTTTGTTATCGGGGCTTGCTGCGCTGTGCTGAGTGCGAGGGTTACGAGGCGGTTGAGGGATGTTTGAGGGGGGGGGAGAGGATAGAAGATGCTACCTTTGGGGGGGTCGCTATTGGGTGTGGGGTATGTTGGGAAGGGAAGGAGGTGGGAGTTGTCGTCAATAGAGAGGGGGGGCTACGAAAGCATTGCTGGCGTTGGAGTTTGGGGGCGCAGCCCAATGGTAGAAGAAGGGCTTTATCACCACTGCCTCATTCATACTAATGAAAGCTCTGTTATCGGCGCAAGGAAAAGATATTGATCAAGGGGGGTTTTAACTTTCCGTTCTTATTTCTAGACATCTATCAATTTAAAGACGAACGGGCCTTTTCGTGCTTGCCACCCCGGGGAGTCTCTCGGCCAACATTGATTTCCTGCTGCAGTTCTTCCATGTTCGAGGTCATCGCCATTCACCAATAGCTGGCCAATTTCAACTAGTATTGAAATGGACCATTTCTTGAGTTGTTGGAAGTCCACCGATTTCAGAAGGTATGTATGTATGTACATTCAAAATATGGTTCAAAATATGTACAAAGAAGTTTGTCTACTTCAAGATGCTTTCCTCCTCCTCGAATCATCATCACATCTCGCCTAGTCACACACACACACACACACACACTCTCTCTCTCTCTCTCTCTCTCTCGCCTCCCTCATCAACTCATCCACCGTGTCCGATCCTCCTCCTGCTATGCATAGCATAGCAAGCCGTCTCATTTCCCAGCTTCCCACTTCCCGCCAGCTATTTGTATATATATATGTTTGTATCACTGACACTGCGAATAGTAATCATTCAGATAAGTGCAAGTCGACCCGGAGCAAGCGGTGCAGCCGGTCCATCCGATGCCGCCGCACTGGTCGTATGTGGAAGCGGTGCACCCGCCGTCGTCCCCGCCGTCCGTTCCGGTGCTGGAGGGAGTGGCGGCGGTGGCGGTCCCGGGTTCTCCGTCGCCGTAGGAGCAGGTGGCTTCGCAGCCGGCGCAGGCGGAGCCGGCTTCCTTCGTGGTGCCGTCCTGGAACACGGCGGGGCCGGGGGGGTCGTAGCCGGCGAGGGCGGCGTGGATGTTGACGAGGATGCCGGGGTCGGAGGGGTCGTAGGCTCCCGGCAGGCCCACCGTGGGGGGGGACGCGGAGCCGGAGCCGCCGGAGACGGAGATCTGGTAGCAGGACATGTAGAACTGCGCGCCGGCGGCGGTGGCGGCGGCGTGCAGGGCCAGGGCCTCGGCGCGGAGGAGGTAGTCGCCGTCCCGGAGGGTCGACGGGACGACGACGTCCATCTTCCCGCAGCAGGCGTTCAGGTCCTTCGTGCCCCAGCGGTCGTCGTCGCCCGATGCGCCGGAGGGGTCGGACGCCCAGCCGTCCTCGAAGATCTTGAACCACGCCGACGACGCGCCCGAGGCGGTGGTCGCGTCGGACACCTCGGCGAGGTACACGGCCACGGGGCCGTAGTGCGCCCCGCCTATGGCTTCGTCGTCGCAGGAGCGGGTGATTTGCTAGAAGTGGGGGGGGGGTTAGTTCTTGCATGGGGATAGAGAGAGAGAGAGAGAGAGAATCAACAGCGAGAAAAGGGATTGGAGGTTGGGGGGGGGAGGGGTTTGATTTTATCAAAGTTCCGTACCTGGTGCATCTCAACGGTGACCGTGCTGCCGGCGGGAACGGGGCAGATGGAGCTCACGGGCGACGTGCCCGCGTTGCAGGCGATGTCGTCGCTCGTCACGTCCGTGACGGGGGAGTTGCTCGGCGGCTGGCGGACGCACTGACCCGCGTAGTCCACGCCGTCGACCCAGAGGGCCTGGAACGTGGCGTGGGCGGACGCCTCGCGAAAGGCGAGGGCCGCGAGGGTGGTTGCAAGTGCGAAGGACTTCATCCCGGCGTGTGGTCTTTTCGTCCGCGTGCTCGAAGATGGGTGGGTGGGTGGATGGATGGATTTTTTTAGGGCTTGTGAGGTTGAGGTTGTCGTGACACACGAGGACGGGACCCGAAATATGTGTGAGTTGAGGAGGCTCCCGCGGCAGGCAGGCAAGGCGAGGTTGGGAGAGAGAGAGAGAGAGAGAGAAGCAGGTGATGGGAGTGGGCGGGATATAATAATGAACGCAAAGAGACCGGGAGGTAGTGGAATATATAATCTTGCTCAACATCAACACCAAAGTGGGAGCCAGCAGGGATTTCATTATTGTCAGATAGTTATATACTCTATACCATCCATGGTTCTCCACCGCCACCCTAGCCATCGAGAGTAAATCCAACAAGACAGAAGAAAAAAAACCCTGCTGGAGGGTAAAGTAACTAGTAGGTAGCAATGGTACTTTCGTGGCGTACTTATGGGTCTTATTTCCCGTCCCGTCAATCTCACCAAGCACTGCGTAGATACTTTTCAGAAGCTTTCGGATTCCATCCACAGTATTCTGCATCCCCCTCCCTCCTTAGCCTCCGAAGGATATTTCGCATCATCTGACAAATAGTGACTTTTTAATATATTCGAACATTGGGAACGGCTTTGGGGAGGCGGGGGAGGTGGTATTTATGATCCATCCATTCATAAATCGACGAGTACGCATGGGGCTTGTTTTTTTTCTTCTAGGGTTAAGGAAGGAGGCTAAGGAAGCTGGGCGTAGTAGCATTCACCATCCCATTTCCCAATATAGCCGGGACAGCGGCGGGCTTGAACCGGCAATGCAGCACACGGAGTTGTCGACCCCGGCTCCTTGCCCATTTCGTCGTTTGGTCTGGTCGATGGATGATGGGGGATTTCCAAAACATGACTGCATTTTCCACCAACGAACGATCTTGTGGGGGGGTCTTGGGTAGACAGAAAATAAGAAAAGGATCCTACGGTGCCACAAACCCACGCCTTCAGCTCTTCCGTCTTTAGTCCTACATATATATATATATATATATATATATACCTTTCTCGCCTCGCATCGAGTGGTTGTCTGGGGTGCAGCATGCAAATGCACCTGACAGCCAATGCGAAATGCCTGAGATTTGTTGTGGACTCGCCGGCAGGTTTCCCCATTAGGAAATTATTGTTTTTAACCGTGGGGGGATGCATCTTCCGGCTTTCCTTTCAAGCCGCTTTTTGGAACAAGGCTATTCGCCTTTCATCCTCGCCGAGAAATCCTCGACTTTTCAACTCACCAGAGACAACAGCAGAAGTCTGGCATCAATGCATCATAAATGACGAGAAATTTTCCATTCTTCAAGTCTCCCCCCCTCCCACCCCCCGGACTTGAACACCATCCGGCCGACTATGCGTGGAAGCATCGGCATCAGCCTGCTCAGCTTCCCAGCATTGATCACATGCACATCAGCCGGGTTTTCGGGATATAACACTGCCATAGAATCATGGCCGCCCAGATATATTGAGACGGCATGACGGCTTTGATGTGTCGGCACGTGTTCGGCCAGCACGAAGCAGAGGTGATATCATGATGACTGCGGTGTGCTACCTCTCCCAACTCGGATGTGAGATTAATAGTCCTCGAAGGACGGATATCGGCAATCTCGCTCCATATGGTGCATAGTGTTGTTGAATAGGTGGGTGGGTGATGGCTAGATAAGTAGCTGGTGTGTGTATTGCCAACATCGCGAATGGATGCAAAGGATTGAGTTGATTAATGGCTTGATGACTCAACTCCTAGTTACGTGTTGAGGACGTCGGGTTTACTCGGTACAGGCATCCCGTGGTTTCAGCCATCCATCTGTAGTATGGCCCGTCGGTATTACGAGACTCTGCTCTAGCCCAGAGACATATTTATTCTAGAAGCTAATGGTGCTTACTTCTACGGTACCAGGTATTTAATACCGACACTAGCTTACTGCGGTTTTGAGTCCGGCTGTGGCGGCATCGCAACGAAGATAGTTTGCTAAAGCAAGGTATCCGGTAGTCTTATGCGTAACAAAGGCTGTGAGTATCAAAGTCTTGCAACCTGAGCCCTGCTCGGTGGCCTGAGTGTGGCTGGATGGACAGTTTCTAGATATATCGAGGCCAACAACGCCCCAACCGGACATTACTGTATATGGTACATTCACTTATTCGGTGCGCCCTTCAAATATTTACTGTCGGTTCCATGAGGCAGTAGTCGAACTAGTGTCATGTAACTGCAAAGCAGCTTTCTTCCTCGAAATCCATGACCTCGAGATGCTGAAAAACGTTGCAACATCGGGCCATCGCCACAGCGTCGAAACCGGCATCCATCATCTACCGGCAAGCGGGCCGTCCTCGCGCGAGACTACTTGAATACAACCCCACTCAAAGCACACGCTCGCAGCATCATCATACACCTTTGCCTTTAACATTGCCTTCCGCTGGGCCGCCATGCGATCTATCTAAGTATCTATCATGTGAGGCAGGTACAACAACACGTGTGGGTATGTGCACATCACTTTGAGAAACGGATACACACATATATATAGATATAACTACGTTATATAGTGTTCGCAGCAAATCACGTGAGAGCAAGTGGAAGCGCACAGGCTAGGCAATTATTAACCGCTGCGCCGAGCCGAGCGGTGGCAAGAGCGAAGAGCAACCAGAGAAGGCAAGACTGCCGCACTTGCGGTGGTTGCCTGGGGAGGGGGATGGGTGCGGGGCTTGCAACGAGCGGGTCAACGGGGGAAAGGGCGAAGGGGAAAGGTAAGGAAGGGTCAATTATTTCGGTATTTTAGCTATAAAAACAGTACGTATCCAAGTTTTGGCCGTTGCAGCAGAGAACACTACAGAACTTCGGGGGGTTCGAGTTGGGCTCTCATGCGCATTCTCTTCGATTTTTGTTTCTTATTTGACAAACTTGGCACCGCTGCAGTGTCAACCTCCGCGTAGTCGGGTTTGGGTTCGTATTCCGGTGCGGCTTCCGGTGCGGCTTCGGGCTCCAGTTCGGGCTCGGGTGTAATCCACCCAGAGAGCTGACTGGCACATTCTCGACCGAAGTTGCCGGAGCCGGGCCGTTCAACGCTGCAACTAGAAGAAGGCCGGGTCGGGTTGGTATCCGCATCTATTCTTACCAGGTTAGAACTCAGCACTTGGGGAATAGTTAGGTTTGCTCGTACCTTGTAGCTTGATGCCGGCAACACGCTTGCAGGTGGCAAGGCCCGTTTTGAGCACCTCGAGCTGGTTCTTCAACTGCTCGCGCTGGGCACGAGTACCCTCCGACTCGCCTGCGATACGCCGAACGAGGTCGTCTGGCATTTTAGAAACAGCCACTGGGGACAAGATATTGCGAAGTGCAGAGACAAGCTTGGTCTCGATCACTTCCACGGCAACATTGTCGATAACCCTCTTCAAGGCAACCTGCATACACACAAGCGGCTTGTTAGCCAAGAACCATGGAGTAGCGAATAGAAACACGAGACCTTGTAGTATGCTTTCATGCAATCCACCGCTTCTGAGGCAGCAACACGGCTCATATCTGGCTCTGTGTCTTTGACAAGAGCTGTCACCAATCCGCGAAGGTCCCCGTGGTTGCTGCTGATATGAGCTAAATCGAGCGCATTGGTTCCGAAAAACTCCCCAAGAATCCTGGAGAAATCTCTTCTTCTGCGTTCCTCACGAATCCGCTGAACGATCTCGGTGAAATCTTGGTTGTACGTGATTGGATGGCCTTCTGGACATGAAACCAGAAATTCGGCCGTCTTCTCAATCACGGCAATCAGGAGCTCGTTCAAAACAGGTTGGAGGAGTTCCTGGGCGAGAGCACGAGATGTTGCGTCGTCGGCTACATGAGTGGTGACATGATGCAGAAACTCATCAACAGCTTTCCATACTTTACCGATATGGCTGCGTGCAATCTCACCCCAAGGCTTCGATTGTTCGTAGAACAGATCCGCCACTATCATGGGACTAAATGTCCCCGGCAACTCCCTGCCTCTTGTGCGCTGCATAAGCTGTTGTACGTGGTCAATGAACTTCTCTCGGGATGAGCAAGGCATTCCCGCAGATACAAGCTCCTCGCCAACAAAGTCCGGAATCTCAAGGCGATGGCCGTGTCGAGTGAGACGTTCTGCGAAGTCCGAGTTGAGGCTTTGAAGCACGGCGCGAAGGCGTGTCTGGTAGCCTCGCTCCGAGTTTGCGTCCCCAAAAAAAGGGTCATTGTATGTGCCATCCACGGCAGCTTTGACTAGGGACTGGAATGCCTGGCTGGCGTAGACGAGGTACAGTCGCTGGTCGCTCTGGGACGTTCTAGGCTCCCCGAGCTTCTGCAGCTTTTGTCGGCAAGACGTGGCATTGATCTCGATTTCGTCGACGAGGCCAGGGAGCTCTTCGGCGATCTGGTGGAGGAGAACTCTGCTTAGCCTATTTCGAAGCTGGTCGATACCCAAGAGGGATTGAGGAAGCGTTTTCCACACTCCTCGCGAGAAGAACTCGGTTTCTCTGGCATCGCGATCGGCCAACGACCACGTCCCGGTTTCGGTATCCATATTCTTCAGGACATGCCATCCGAGGCGGAAACGCACGTCCTGATTCTTGGCAAGGTCCTTGTACGTGGCTTCACTGCCTGAGCCCGGGGTGAGGGTGTCGGGCTTTGTGATGACGCCTAGAGTGCGACTTCCGTCCGGGTCGGCTTTCCGGGCAAGCCTCAACACTATCTGGTTCGCGTAGTCGTTCTTCGCCGAGACCACTGCAAGAATGACGCTTCTGGGTTCGTTCATGTACGCCTGAACGACGTCTTGGATGAGCTCGACATCAAAAGATGACTGCTGCTTTGTTTCGGAATGTATGAGCCCCGGGAGGTCGACGATGGTCAAGTGAGGGCGGTCGGGACCGGAGACCTCAACGCGGAGAAGGTCTTTGGAAAAGGCCTTGCCATTTGTCGAGATTCCCATGGCTGCCTTGGCCTTCTCTATCAACACTGGAAGCCCCTCGAACCCATCCAACCCTTCGTGGAAGCTGGCAAGGGAGAGCTTTTCGGATTCGCTACGAGAGCGGTGGGGGACGATGGAGACAGTGATGCCGCTGTGCAGCGCCTGGCGGAGAACAAGTTCTGTTGGGAACCGGGTGCAGAGGCTGCTTCGTATGGGGAATGACACTCCGGAAATGGACTCCAAGACAGAGCTCTTGCCCGAGGACTGGTCGCCACACACAATGATTTGGGGCAGCGACACGAAATGATTAATGCCCAGTGAACGTAGCCGATCGATGGAATCCAGCAGTTCGAGCTGGTCCTTCGAACGCAGCCCGTGCAAGGCATCCGCGTTGAATGAGGTCAATACCATTGTGATATTGAGTACGGAGCGGGACGGGTTTGACAAGGAAGCTTCGGGGAGGCGTGGACGTGGCGTGTAAAGAAGAGGGCAACAAAGATGGTAATAAATGGTATTGCAGTTGGTCACTCCTATACAGACGGTTTCGCTGGCAGATCGATAGGCCGCCCAATAGATGCCACCCAGGGACAAAACCTGCTCAAGAGCTGTTCAAGAGCCGCCCTTATCAAGTTACACAGCATGTTCGGTGAGCTGGCTGCCAGCCACATGGCTGTAATTGGAGCCCTCGTACCTAGTTCCGCTTTTTTGTACTGCAAGGGGCCTCGAATTGCTCATATCGTGAGAAAGGACTGATGCTGCCTCTCCGTGGCGGCCTATAGCGCAACCACGTCTGGCGACTAGACTAAACCAAGCTTGTTCCAAGCAACAAATCCAGCGAGTTGCAGAAGCCACCAGAGGCCTCAAAAAAAAACATAAGGCTCTACATTGCCATAGACGGACGGATAAGCCCTCCCGTATGCAACGTCCACACACCCACAGGAAATTGGCTTGCAGTAGTCCATACAATTACCGCTTCTCTAGGGGGAGAAGACTCTGGGCAGCTGGTACGCACCGTGCCGACCTCAGAGACGTCTATCATTTTAGCCAATTAGCGGTCCAGGACACAATTCCCAGAGATAAACTCATACCTCAGGGTATTAATGGCCAAGCGCCTGGAGAACATACATACTCCTTGAATGCTTGAACTTTTCATCATTGCAGCCGTCCTCGTGACCGCCTGACCATTATTTCGACTTCCATGCTCATGTATCGACCCGTTGTAAGCCAACGAGCGGATCCGAGCTGGCTGAGGGACAGCAGCGGTGTCGCCAGCCATCACCAGCTTTCCAGGCAGATGCTACATAGATGCACACGGTGGGTGTGCTGTGCGTTGGAAGCGGAACTAGTCACTAAATTTTTACAAAGTCTTATCAATTCTTCCTTTTGTATTTTCCATACTAGCCAGTGGCCGTACGCGATGCGAGATGGGTATTTAAGACTGAATATGGCTTCTTCCTCGGCAAGTACATATGAAAGATGAATCAAAACAAAGAAAAGAAAAGAAAACCAGGAACTGAGTACTCCCTGGAATGAAAACAATGAATTGACGATAAACCTTGTTGTTTTCTTGTTGTTAACCATAAATACAAGCACTGGAACCGACCACCCGGCTTACTTTATTGTACACTTATTTCTCTAACAAACAACTCTCAGAGGTCTGCGGTAAACATTGCTGTATTAATATATTACTCGACATTACCATTCCAAGACATCCTTTTGCTTCCACTTCACCATACCACCCTGAGCAAGCAAGGAATAACTCTTTTCCCCCCTGTATCCATTCCTTCATCTGTACATTGCGCCAGTCTTTCTTCTCTCCTCCCTTTTCACCCAAGAGGCACTTCGTTAAGGCAATCGCAATCGTCTTTATCTTGTTTGCAAATAGACTCTTCTGTTCTGAGTAGCGCCGAAAAGAGCTCTCGTTGCAGCGCATGTCTTTTGATTTCTCCTGCACCGAGAAGATCAAAGCCATGAAGATATACGCTCGGAAAAAGACTAGAAAAAGAGTTCACACCCATTCTAGGATCGCGGCGGGTCGGCGGGAGGAACAAGGTATTTTTTCATGATCTCTCGCAATCGGGCTTCCGTGCTTGCGTCTGTACCGGCAGGGTAGATAACTTGCTGGGGGTGGGGTTCTAAGGGATCGGGATATGCTTCTACTCATGTCGTTAGTTCTTCTGTGCATGGTACAGAGACATTGTATGTGTGTGGAGCAGTGTATTCGGATACTAGGAACGGATGCGCGGTGAGTACGTACTAACGTTGAAGTTCTGGTCTGACAACCTCGCCTTCACAGCATCGCACTCCTCTTGGTACTTCTTACTATTCCATGCTTTCTGCATGAGCTCCTTAACCTCGGCCACTTGCTTCTCTGCCGCCTTGTCCCCCCTCGAGCTCGAGGACGGCACTACGCGCTCTTTCTTGCTCCGGCCTGGAGTGAGGTCCATGACGGGTGTATATCTCTGTTGAGATGTCTGTTGTTGGGACGAGACAATTAAGTGTTCAGGAAAAGCCGAGACCTGGGTAGGCGATGGGCTCGGGAAGTGAATGTAACTTGGGATATATAGGACAACGGGAGTGCGCCTTGTTGGAGTTTAAAAGGAGGATTCAATCCACACGTATATTGGGCACAAAGGCTCTAAAGTAGCAATTATTTCATGGCATAATAAACTTGTTTTTGGGTCAGGAGTACTTGCTCATCGCATACCTCTCCCTTATGATCGCAGCACGGCTTCAAAGGGAGCTCGCCCCACCATGGCTACATGGTTTAGACAGGGAAGCTTATCGCATATCGATAAGCGCCTTATCAGGGCAGACTCAATGCAATGGGTGGATTTGCCCAAGCTACCCTCAGCCTCTCTGACCTCACCTCGTCTCCTCAGCCAAACGGGCAGCCTGCCTCACCTTGCCCATTTTACTTCAAAATTGTATTTGAATTGCAGCAGTCAACTCGTCGGCATGAGAAGATAACCAAGTTCAACAGCACATGCACTGCGACCTGGCCAGTTGTTGCAATCGGCACTTTATATTCAATAGGTTGCGAAACGTACGTCCACTTTCAGCGTCCCACTGCTACATCCTCGATACATCCACTTAATACGCCCTCGCGATACATCCGCATATTCCAGCCATCACTTTGAAAATGCCCCCTTCAATACCCACTGTCCCAGATGCCTGGGAAGACGACTGGGAAACAGTCGCCGATCGCGAAGCCGAACTAGGCGACGCCCACCAACCCATAGAACCCCCACAGCCACAGCGTATAACCAAGAAGCAACTTCTCGCAAAGCACGAACAAGAGAACAAGAAAATTTGGGAAGAAGCGTGAGCATCCCTCTATCTCCTCTCTTCTCTTACCTATCTATGTGTTGGCTCTATTTTGCCCGGCCATTGCGCAACACATACACACCAGTATATACTACCTACCTAGGCATATACTACCTACTGCGATAACAACTGCTGATATGAATATTCTCCATGATGGATGAACAGTCAAACACCACTACCAACAGAACAATTCCACTTCCTTAACATCCAATCTCCCCCTCCCCTCGCAACACCAAGCAGCGAGTACTTCAAGCCCACCATGAAAGTCCTCTCGCGCAAACCGAATGCTGCGGCCGTGATCGCGAAGCCAGCTACCCCTAGTCCAAACCCACAAGAGCCTACCTCATCATCGTCAACACCTACAAGCGGCAACGGCGGGGTCTCGCTTTCCACACCAATCCCAAATATCCAAGCCCGACAAGCGCAACCCCAACCACAAGTACAACCACAAGCGCAGCAAAGACCGATACAGGGCACCCGAAGCACACAAAACCAACAACCAACCTACATCCTCGCAGACTCCGACTCCGACTCCGACAGCAAGCCCAAGAAACTCACGCCCGAAGAACAGCGCAAGCGCCAGGAGAAAGAACGGGAAGAGAAGCAAAGACGCTACGACGAGGCAAGAGCGAGGTTGTTCGGGGATTCTGCTTCTGCCACTTCTTCAAACAATGCTTCTCCAAACCCGGGGGGGAAACTCCAAAACTATAATCAGAATTATAACCAGAGACAACAATCCCCCGCCTCGGGTAGTGGCGGCGGGCGAGGGCGCGGACGCGGAAGAGGCGGAAGAGGGCGCGGAGGAGGCGGCGGCGGCGGTAGTGGTGGTGGATACTTCAGCAGTAGTAATGAAGGGTATGGAAGAAATTCCTCACCGCATCCCCATTCTTCTTCCAGGTCAAAACGCCAGCATCATCATCATCATCATCATCATCAACAACAACAACAACAACAACAACAACAGCAGCAGAATCAACAAATGGAACAGCAAGCACAACAGCAGCAACAAGAACCGGAAGAACCAATCTACACCTACGCCGATCCAGAAGAGCCTCGAAGACCCACCGGAAGCGGTGGACAGGGTTCCTCAGGTCGCGTTCTTTTCGATCCTAATGCCTCTTCTTCTTCTCCTTCTCCTTCTCGTGCTTCTACCGGTGCTGCCGCCGCCGCTGGTAGCGGTGGCGGCGGTGTCTCCACGAAAGCATCCCTAGCGTCAAGACCATCAAGCACCATGATGGCACGAAATGACAGCAACGACTCCAGCCAGAGCGGAGGAGGAGGAGGCGGAGGCGGCGGTGTTCCTATTCGGCTGCCTAGGGGCCCAGATGGGACCAGAGGTTTTGCTTTTGGGAGCAGGGGACGTGGCCGAGGTGGATGAAGACAAGAATGTTGTACGCCACAAAAGAGAGTTCTTCATCTTGTTGGACGTTCATCAAGCGACGAGAGAGAAATAAGTCACGTCTTGGATGCTAAGTATGTTTGTTTTGTATGCCGAGGCATTTGTATATGCTATACTTGCTTGCTGTGGTAGTAGTTACAACTACGTGCAAGAGCGAACCCACATCTCCAAAATCAACGAGCTCGCCATGCCACGCCACCCTTACCACCCACCACCCACTTTCCCAGCAAGTTGAATCACCCTCTCGGTCTCATTGACTTCCTTACCCACATCGCTCACCACCTCCCGAAAGCTCGTATGCACCATCCTATCCAGATCGGCGCCCACGGACTTTGCCCAATGGTCCAGCAAACCCTGGACGTACGATACAGATATCCCGTCCACCAAATCCCTTCGCTCGTCGGTCGCTTCTTCCTCGGTTGTCGACGGGTCATTTCCATTCCCATTCTCTCGCTCCTCCTGCTCCCCAGCTCCAGAGAAATACGCCTCATCCACCATGTTCAGCCAGACCTTCTGCTCCTGAACCCCCGGGTTATCTCCCAAAAAGTCATGCCTTTCAACCACGACATTGTCGTCCACCTTCACTTGGCCTCCCCCGTTGGTGCATCCGCCGGGACATGCCATGACTTCCACGTAGGCATGTTCCAATCTCGCGTTCTTCTTCACCGCAGATGTGCCAGCTTTGCCTGCTGGTCTCCTCGCACCACTACCTGATGACTTTCCACCGGGCAACCGCGACTGTTTCGCGGGTTTCAGTCTTCGTACCAGGTTCTGAATATTCCTAAATCCATAGTACCTCGCCGCCTTGAATACTATCTCTCCCGATTCCGTTATGACGGCATACTCAACTACGTCCTTGTTCCTGCCGTGAGTCGTCTGGATCTTGGACCCTCGGTGTTGCGCTGCGGAGCGATGGAGGATGTGGTGTAGTATGCCTCCGCTAGAACCTGCTTCCTTGATGTGTTTCCTCTTACCGCCTTTCTTCCTAGTAAATAGGAACTTTGCAACCTCCTCGTCGGGGAATGGTGCAAGTACGGACTCGGGAACTGGCGTCGAAGGAACTGAGAAGAATTCAACCCCCCTTTCTTCTGCGAGGAGAAATATTTCCTTCGACGTGATAACGCAGTCCACGTCCCTGAAGCCTTTATGCTCGTGCATCCTGTGTCCGTCCCACCAGGATAGGGAAGTCAGTTCCTCGCGCGCGGCTTCCAGCTTCTTGTCGAAACACGGCATGATTGCCAAGTGCCATATCCTGTCCGGACTGACCCCCAACTTTTGCGAAAGGACAGACTTTACGAGCACGCCCGTGAGGGCCTGCGGGGACTTTACCCTGCTGAGATGGGGAAGGACGTAAGGGTGTGTTTTCTCGGCGTAGCAGACCCATCCCGGGCAGGCGCTTGCGAGGATGGGTGGTTTTTGCGCTCCTTCTATCACGATACTGCTGCCCGCCGGCTTGCTCTCCGCTGGAGACCCATTGTTGAATGATGTGGGTTTTGTCGGGGACGGAGACAATACTTCTTGCGCGGAAAGATGGAGGGAGAGATCATTTGCTGGTTCTGTGGACACAACATAGGCGAATCCGTTGTTGTGCTTGCCGCCCTGGCTCAGAGTTTCGGTCAGGAAGCGCGTGAGCATGTGGGATACCTTGGTGGTAGAGACTCCTAGGACGGCGGCCAGGGAGGCCAGGACTTGGGGTGCAAGTGATGCGACGAGGATTTTGGAGTCGGGGTTTAAGAGGCCAGAGGCTGTTATTGTTTCTCCTCTCAGTGGACTTGTGCCTGTGAATGTGGAATCGATTTCTTCTTTTCTTGTGATTATTATGGCTGGCGCGGCGTCAAGAACAGAAAGAACTTCTGTGTGCGACTGGAGGGAAACTAGGACTGCTTCTGCGGAAGTGACGCAGCCCGAGCAGGCTAGACAGTCGGTGAGGCTTATTTGGGCGGCTTTGTTTGTGCTGTTGCTTCCGCCAACGACGGAGGCAGCGCCTGGCGTGCCATCGAGGATGACCTCGTGTTCGAGGGAGGACGACGGGTCTGTTGTTGAGTGCTGCTGGTGGGAAGTGGTGGCTGTTGTTGAAGGCTCGGCCGGGAGGATCTCGATGGGTTTTATGCAGGCGACGCCGGGGGTTATGAAGTCGTTTAGGTCGTCGGCGCTGAGAATTGCGGACATGGTTGGTTTTGTTTTGGAGGGCGGGAGCACCTAGACAGGTATACGTATTCCGTCCGTGAGATGGATGTATCGCGGACGCAGTAATTATTCTTTTGATGGCGAGAGGAGTGCGTGTATAGTCTGGATAGCCTTTGCGAGCTTTTATCGTCGGAAGCGGGCGCTCAAGCGCTTTCCACTGTGCGCTTTATAAAGCTTTGAGGTGAACTTGAGATTCTATGTGCGCGTGCGCGGGCCCGCCTGATCTACAGTACACACATATGTAGGTGGCGATGGAGATGCTGGATGCTGGATGCAGTGCACAATTGGGCTGACAACGGAGTATGGAAACGGCGAACCGACGTATGCTCAATCTAAGAATTCGCAAGAGGGGGGTTGAAGAACGTAGGAAATTTATACAAAGTGCGCAAATGTCGCCTAAAAATCCGGAGGTGTTTTCCGCCCCAGTGTTAAAATGCAAGTGTTCTGGTACTCGCTGCCATTGAGGATGATGGGATTTGTAAGTGCTGTCAAGCTTTTTATGGAGATCTCTGCGGCCGTTTTGCCTCCCAACTGTCAGCGAGCTCAAGTTCTTACTGAGCACCCCCCACCCCCCCCTCCCGCCTGCCGAGATCGGGTGAAGGTTTCGATCTGTCTGGAGGGAAGGATGGGCCCCTGGTTCCTTTCCACGAAATGGAGGGGTGGAATGGGCCAATAAGAGCGACGGGTGGATGGAATGCCAAGAAAGCATGTGCCTGTGAGTCTTATGACGTAGGTGAATTAGATGACGAGGCTGTCGTTGTCAGTGGAAAACTACACCAACCACCATTTGCACGGACGTATAAGGACCGGTAGGGAGGTATATTGTGGACTGTAACTTTCAGCTGTTGCTAACCGTGCTAGCTGGCTTGGCTTGGCTTGGCTTCCTTTCTTTCTTTCTTTGTTTCATTCTTTCGCAAAAAAAAAAAACAATTAAAATAAAATAACATCCTTCATTATCAACTTCCCAGCATCCATCCATGTGGCACCACCACCACCACCACCCGCATAGCCAAATTCAGCCCAGCGTTTTTCAACCTTGCCTTACAACCCTTTGAAAAAATACACTCGACTCGTCGATTTAAGAACACGCGAGTCCTCGCGATGGATGTACGTATTTTCCTCCATAGCACCCGTAGTTATACGCCCCCCCCCCCCGGGTCTCCCAACCACGCTTGCCTACTAGTTAGTTAAACTAACCAACGCGCACACACATCCAGACGATCCCCCTCTACGCCCTGACCACCCTCGCCTGGTCCCTCCTGCAATCCCTCCCCCTCCTGATCTGGCCCTCCCTCATCTCCACCCTCCTCTCCCCCCCTTCGTCCTCGCCCCCGTCGCCCGGTAACGCCGGTGCAGATCTGGAGGGCTACTACGCCCGCTCCCTGGCCCTCTCCAACCTCGCCGTCGGCCTCCTCGTCTTCGTCCTGTCCGGTTTCCTCCCGCTGGGGCCCCCGGGCTCGCAAAACACCACCACCACCATCACCACCACAACCACCGCCGCTTCTCCGAGTCCGTACGCAGCGGCGGGCATCTTGATCTCCACCCTCCACCACTCCCTGGCCGCCCTCCACCAGTACTTCCGCGCCTCCTCCGCCCGCGCCCGCTCCCCCGCGGGGTACTACCTCGGGTGCGCAGGCAACTCCCTCGTGGCGTGCTTCGGCCTCTGGATGCTGCTTTTCGACGGCGACGCAGGCCGCGTTTCCCGGCGCACCGGCGCGGACGAACGGACAAGTGGGTTCCCCTTCGGGAACCGGGAGGCGGATCGGAAGGACGAGGGAAAGAGACGCAAATGGGGGAGGGGGAAGAAGGACTAACGGGCGAGAAACAAGGAGCGAGCGGTTGGGAGAGAGATGTGGGAGCAGTAGGAATATGGGTGGGGAGGAAGAGGAATGTATAGCGAGGTAGGGGAATGAAAGGCAACCTTTGGCAGTCAACACCAGCGCAAGCCCGCGAGACCAACAACACCCGCCATACCCCCTCGCTACAAGCCTGATTAGGCATTGGGACTGGACGACTAGGGTTACTATTTTCACATTCTCATGCCTTGGGATCATCAAAAGAATAGTTCAGATATCATGTACTGAAAATGAGCAAGAGCTCCATGAGCTTCCTTGAGATACGTATCGGTGTTTTTTTCTTCCTTTCGTGCAATTTTCTGATCCGGCCAACCAACAACGCAACGAAACCCCAGAAACAGGTAGATACAGGAACCTTAGACTTACTCATGCTTCATCACTGTCCCAGAAATACTTCATTGATCCCAATTTGTTTTCGTACCCGATACCGTTTTGTTCCACCTTCTCGCCATGACCATAATCAGGCACAACAACCATCGATGACTGCGTAAAATACATGAGGAGGAAGGACAGCCACTTCTCCCTGGCTTCCCCAAAAAGCAACAAAGCCCATTTCGTCGGACGGGAACGACAGAGTATAAGATCAAAGCCATGCAAGACACCAACAGGAATCGTATCAACAGCCATCGACCTCGACACATCACGCTAAAAGAATACATCCTGAACATCAACATCAAACATCGTTTCAGGCTAGAAGAAAGCGCGCCCCCATTCCGAGCCACTGCTCAAGGAATTATCATTCCCACGTCAACACCCATTGAAAATGCTATCAAAATACATAACTAACCCCAGCCGTCCTCCCAACCCTTAATCGATTGGCCTCAATCTCCGTCACCCTCTCTTTGTTTCCTCACCTCGGCTTGGGGGTGCCGAGTCAATGGTGGGTAGAAAAAAGAGGAGGAGTCCAATCTCGAAAAGGCCGGTCGCTCCAAAGCCATGTTAACGCCACGCTGATGTAATTAGATGATTTGGCAGATTAAAAGGAACAAATGAAAGTAGTGATCACAACAGCGTTGCAAGGTGCGGTGCGTTGCTATTCGTTTTCCCGCAGAGACCGGCACAGAGAAGACACGGCTGCCTTGACCCCATCTGGGAACGTGGCTCTCTAAATCATGTTGAAGTGTAACTTTTCAACAGGTCGCGGCGTCGGGTCGGGATCTGGTGCCGGGTTTCTAGGTCGTGGCGTCTCGTCATCCTCGTTTGATTCGGCATTTTCGACAGGGGAAGACTCTGGAGGTTTGGTAGACTTGCTCAGAGATGACGCACCCTGAGCAGGTGTTTCATTTGGATTCTCGGGATTGAGAACGACGCTGTCATGACTATTGGCCCTCATCATCTCAATCCCAAGCTTGGAGCTAGGAAGAATTGACTTGGGCCGGAGATGCCCAGTCCCTAGCTCATCATCCTCATCGTCTGCCGAATCCGTCCCCTCTTTCCGACGCTTTTCAATATGCTCGCGCTTAGCTTTGAGCTTGTCCAGCGACCGTGCCTGTGGGGGCATCCTCATGCTCTCAATCTGGGCCGGAGCGGACTGCTGGCTGATCAGGGAGATAGGTGGGTTTTTAACCTCGATTGCGCCCGAGAGTGGATCGTCCTGGCTTATGCCTAGACCTTCGTCAAAGTCCCCTGTTGCCTTACGGCTCATCACAACTGGAACATCATCCGTGGTGAAGGACTCCGAGTCTCCATTAAAGCTCGAGCTGATGGATTCGCCCCGACTCGACGTGCGGAAGCTGCTGCCACGGTTGGCATAGACAGAAGACCCAGAAGTAGGGCTCTCGGCGTATGGTAAACTTTCTTGCCGCAATCCAGAAGGAATAGGGTGGGCAAGGGGCGCAATTCCCGTCGCAGTAGGGGGGGCGGGCTTCCAATGGCAAAGACTGCACAGCACTTCGGTGAGCTTTGATGAGCTAATGGGCTTCTCGATCAGAGAGTCGAAGTAATGGGGTGCCTGTAGCTCCTTAAGGTAGGCAGTGATGGCCACAATGGGCGTATGCGCATTGGCATTCTTCGTGTCTCTGATCATGCGAGCGACATCTGCCCCGTTGATATGGGGCAGCTTGAATTCCATGAATATGATGTCAAACTTAATGTCGCTCATAGAATAGCGCACTGCCTCGGGTCCTGAAGACGCAGAAATTGTGCGGCATCGCAACTTTTCGAGGAGCTTCTCCATGACCATTCGGGAGACTGGGTGGTCCTCGCAAATCAGTACATCGAGCGGGCGGAAGATCGGGCCGTCGTCCATAGCGATCTGAGAGAGGCGTCGTGAGCTTTGTCGCCGTCGTTGCACGCGGAGTAATGCATTGGCTTTGTCACCCTCATTGTCTGACGATGAGGGAGACATATCAAAAACCTGGCTGCGGCGCTTCCTATGATGGGAGAGCAAATCAGAAGCCACCGGACTGCTCTCTTGAGAGCCAACGGTTAGCGACCTAGAGCGGCTAGCAGAACTAGATTGCCTAGGTGTAGAGATGGCCTTCTGAGGAGACAGAGGCATGGGGATTGGGGCACCCCGTCCCTTGATTGGTGATGCCGCCACCGTAGTCGCGGCCTTCTGAAGGCTAGGTGGGACTCGGGGAACCTCAATGAAACTTCCGGGTGCAAGTGATCCTGATGAACTGTTGGACACTTTGCGGCGCCCCTGGTCGGAGTTTTCTCGACCGGCAACAAATGAAACCAGGAGAGGTGACGATGGCTGAGACATGCGGCTCGGAGACGAATTGGCATGGCTAACCCCGGAAGGCGACTGAGGCCGCTGGCTTGCCTTTGCGTTGGAGATGGTCCTGTGGACTGGATTGTTCGGCAAGACGGGACTCCCATCGAGGCCGGCACCAGGACTAGTGACGTTCATTCCTCCGGGATTCACGGCAAGGTTTTTGTTTTGGGATGCCATGGCCTCAGCACGCAATTTTTGTATCACATCTTTGTTGGCTTTCTCCAAAACAGGTAAATTCTTGAAGGCGAAGTTTCCAAACTCATCCGTGGCAACCGGCTCGCTAAGCCGTCTGCTCTTAATATCGCGAACGTGTGGCGGAATGTGTAACGGCATGAGGTTCCGCTTCAAGTTTCCAATGTTGTTCACCTGTGACCGGACCCTAGACAAGGCATCGTGGGGCCGGTCCACATAGTCTGATCCTGCGGCAGACGGCGGGGAGTTGATGTCTTCAATATCTTCGGTAAACTGCTGCATGTTGGCACCGCGGGCATCGAAATACTCCGTGTCCTCGGGGTTTTCCGGTTGGGGAACGAACTGAGCTTCGTCTTCCAGAAGTGACTCCCAGTTCATGCCCTCGAACCAGGGGTGATTCCGGATCTCTTCACCGCCAGAGCCAAACTTATCTTCCTTGTTTGACCCCAGCCTGTCTTGCGGGTTCAAACAGAGAAGCTTGTTCATCAAGTCCTTTGCTTCTGGAGAGATGTCGTAGTCTTGCTCGTCAACCGGCCATTTGATGCGACGGCCAAGGATGTTCTCAAAGACGAGCTCGGCCTCTGATGCATTGAAGGGTGGAGTCCCGTAGAGAAACTCAAACATGATGCAGCCGACAGACCACCAATCGCTCGTCTCGTCTTGACGCTCACCCTTGATAGTCTCGGGGGCAAGATAATCAGGCGTACCAACAAAGCGTCGGTTGGAGTCGTCTGGGTCGAAAAGGGCCATCGGAGGAGGCATCATGCTGTTTTGAGGTGGCGTGCCCTTGTTTTGGTGATCAACACTGCCATGGTTGGAATGAGAAGGATGGTATTGAATCGCTGCGAGATCTGGGGACCCACTGCCATCTCCATCGACAGCGTGCTCGGTGAAATTCCTCGAGTGACGTGGATGTCCATGTGGGTTCTGCGGAGGCGGGTCGTTGAGAGAGAACTGGGTAAACATCTGAGTCAACGATTCGCTACCACCGCTGTCGCTGCGTTGAGTAGAGACCCGACGGGGTTCATGACACATGGAGCTCAGGCTGAAGTATGACGGGTTGCCAGGCCCAGACCCGGAGTCTGGCGTAATTTGAGGGGTGCTATTTGGAGAATACGCATGGCCATGGAGATCTAGAGATGTGGATCGCGACGAGGTGATCGATGCCGATCTTGTAAAAGGGCCATGTTTGAGGAGATCTGGCGTCGAGTCGGCATTGCCGCTATTCAAGGCTCGCTTCTGTCGACCAACCAAACCCATTCGCGAGAGACCAAAGTCAGTGAGCTTCAGATGACCCTTTTGGTCAATGAGAAGATTATCAGGCTTCAAGTCGCGGTGAATAATGCCGCGGCTGTGCAAATGCTCGACTCCAAGGATAACTTCGCCGAGATATTTCTTCACCCAGTCCTCCGGCAGACCACCGAGAATCTTGATCAGCGAGGCACAATCACCGCCATTAAGATATTCCATGACAAGGTATAGGTAGTCCTTGCTGGAGAAGGTCCAATATAGCTTGGCAACAAAGTCGCTTTCGCCCTGCCACATCATGATGGCACGCTCGGCCTTGACGTTTGTGACTTGATTCTTGGCAACCATGTCTGCCTTCTTGAGCACCTTAATGGCAAAGTATTCCCCGGTAGATTTTTTTCTGGTCAGGTAGACACTTCCGAAGGCACCCTTGCTGATTGGCTTGATGATCTCAAAGTCCTTGATGGAGGGTGGAACAGCACGTGTTTGGTGAGGAGGAGCAGTGACGGCATTCATCCGCGGGGATAGCGGGGGCCTGCCACCCATGAAGTCCGATGCCGCCGTGGATGATTGCCGACGGTGGTGGTGGAGATGATGATGAGGAATTTGCGGGACAGGGGAGCCAAAGTCGCTGTTGGGTAGCATGGGCGAAGCTTGTGGCGATACGACCCCTTCTTGTGTGAGCGGTAGATTACGCGGTTTCGATATGCGCAAGGGGGAAGATGGCTGGGGGTTTCTCGATGGAGATTCTTGGCGACGGGGCGACGAAGTGCCTCCCGACATGATCCACGACTTGCGATTGTGCTGCCTGGTACTAGCTGCCCTTCGTAGGTCGCTAAATTCAGACATGGGAGACTCGGTGCGCTGGGCTTGTCTCGAAGTCACAGAAGACGACCTCATGCTACCGTCGCTTTCCACTGTATCATTCTCCATCATCATCGACTCTCTACGAGAATGAGGAATGGTGCTAGGGAATCCATGGCCAGAACGCGGTGTTGGGCATTCCTTGGGACTAGTCGATCTCGCCGAATCCCTCGTCGACATGCCAGATAAGATAGAGATGGTAGAGAGGGTAGACATTCGCTTCAAATCGGGCTCGGACGGCGCCTCTTTGGCGAGAGCCATGGAGAGGGCGGATGGTGGGTTGAAAGATCCATCAAACCTTGGCTCTTCTTGAGTCGCCGTCACATCTTCGTCTTTCATTTCCTCGTCCTCTCCTTCCCCATCTTCATCCGAAGCAGAGTCGCTCATGCGGCCCTCAGCAATTTTCTTAGCCTTGTACATGGCATCATCAATGCAATCTTGCACCCGAACCGCGAATTCGATGCGTAGACGCTCAGAATACTCAAGGATCCGGCGATGGCGCAGTGCAGCCTCGACCTTGGCTTTGGAAACCCTTTCTGTGTCGCCACATAAGAGAGCAAGTCCTTGTTCTTGATCCAAAGTGTTTGAGCTGGGGGACTGCCATTGCATCACCTGGGAAATGCGGGACTCTGATTGCGGTGATTGTGTCCTCAGATTGTCCGGGTTTTGATTCGACGACTCCTTGATGGCAGGCGTGCTAATTTCAAGTGCCGTATCGCACAAGTCGAGCAAGAGCTCCACAATCCTCGCCTGGGGTCGTCGAATGGCGAAGGAGCGACCTCGGGAGTGTCCGAATCCAGCAGATCGTTCGCGCGAGCGAGCAGACGACGTTGGTGGTGTAAGAGTCCCGGGGGACGAAGAGGAAGATGGCGGAGGACCGATGGGCATACCCTTATATTCGGCAACCGGTATGGGTGACTGATCCCCAGACATTTGCATTGACCGACTTTTCCGTGCTTCCAGAGCGTCGAGCACCTTGACGATGGCGTGTCGATGCTCAGTTAGGTTATCCTGGGACATCTGGACCTCCATCTCGGCACGATGCTCCTGCATGCAAAGCTCGGTGTGCTTTTCGAACCACCACGGTGATATCTGACGCTCGCAGATTCGGCACAAGACGGGTTCCGGCGGTGGCTGACAACTGGGGTCGTCTAGGCTAGACTCGGCAAGCTGGGTGAGATAGCTAGCAAGAACTTCAGCACCGCTACCCAAGCACTCGACAATTACCATGGGAAGATCAATCTTGATTTCACGGGGTGGCTCCCATTGGCGAATCATCCACATGCTCTACAAGATAATGTCAGTAATTTGTAAACGAGATATACATATGCGCATGCTAGGTTTCTTCAAGGTAAAACGCACATGACTTTCACCGCTCTGCCCGGTCTCGCCTTTGTCATAGACCATGATACCCTGGGCTTCCAAATCGAGGATGGACCGATCTGGACTCTCTGAGTCGATTTGTTCGATTGGAAGCATCTGAGACAGAGTTCCCAGATGGACGGCAAAACGAATGATGTGACTCCTTGAGTCGTCCTTCTTCATGGACTCGGATACTTCAGAAAAAACGTCCTTGTTGTCGCTAACAATGATACTCGAGATGGGAACGCCAATGACGGTATCGGGCTGGGTCCCAATGACGTCAACCCACGACGGGCTAACCCATCTAATGATACCATCGTCACTAAGGTCGACAATGACATTGAGCGACTGTTCAGCGGCCTCTCGAAGCTCCTCTCGCTCGTTTCGAATATCCTGGCTAATACTTCTCTCCATTACGCCACCGCCTTGAGCACGGAGAGAGGCCACGGCCGGGGGGGCCAACATCTCGGGTTTGTTTTCCATTGCCGAAGAGGGAAAGGTTTCAGCAGCGAGATTTGGCGTTTACAGTAGTCAATGGGCGAAGTTATTTGGGAGGTTTTCGGTTATCGTTGAGGGGAACGCTTTGGGTAGCGTTGGGGGTTGGTTCTTCGATTGACAAGTAGAGATACCTCAATTATGTCTAGAGTTGGGAGAGAAGCGAACTTGGCTTGGACAGACGAAGTCCAGTTGCAGAGAAGAGAATCGGGGCCAGGAGTCTGGCAGAAAGCCAGAACTAGAAGCTTGTGAGGACCCGAGACATGACGGTAACTGGTGAAGCTTTTCGATCTCTCACGAACGGGAACTGCTGGAGGATCGGGTGCGGTTTTCTGGAGGGTGACTCTGGCCGGGGGGGAATCGAGGTAGTCGAAGGTGGTGAAGAGATGCGGTGGGTGAATCTCTAACTAGCTCGTCGTTCGAACTGAGCCAGAATTAGACAACGGAGGAGGACTCGTTCATGCACCAAATGAAGAGTGAGCAAATAACAGTAACACCACTTGCAAGAGCAAGGGCAAGACTAAGGGAGCGGAATTGGCGAGGGAACAATGGCTATGGGGGTAAGAGTAAAGAGAAAATAGGGAGAAATGAAGGTTGAGAATAGGGAGTAGTCGGTGGGTAGAAAGAAAGGGTTTGACGGGTATGACTAGATTGGGATGCTTAACCGCGGTGGTGGTGGTGGTGCGTTGAATAGTGCGGCACTCCGGGAAGGATGTAGGCGGGGGGCGTGAGTTGGCGAAAAAGGCTGGCCGGGGCTGGCTGGCCGGGGCTGGCTGGCGGCTGACAAGCGCTGATTGACGAAGGTTTTAGGCCAAAGTGAGAGACTTCACTCTTGCAGTTTGCAGTGAACTTTTGCTTGACTAACAGCAACCAGATCGATCTGCTGGTACATATCTCCTCGAAGTTAAATTTAAAAACGGCTACACGGCGCAACTTCTCAACGCAGAAGGGCACACGATCTACCGTACTAGTTCGCTGAAGCAGTATGCCGTATGTAGAGTTGATGGTTGTCGAGGAGGAGTGAGATGGGTGGGTGGTATTGACTGTGCATGCGATGCGGTAAAGGATAGCAGAAATCGAATACTCGGGGACGCATTCAGTGAGAACAGATGGAAGGCGCTAGTACATTGACTAGATCATGCAGCGACGGTAGACGCTGGTCTCTAACCCACCCCAAAGATGTGCTCCAATTCACGAAGGCGCGTCGTGAGGAAGCGGGCTATCGCAAACCTGTGGCAGTCACCGGAGTTTTTTTTTTTTTTTTTTTTTTGAAGTGATTGTTCGGGAACATAGCGCAACAGGACGGAGCCAATGGTACAAAAACAGTGTGGGAAACAATGCGGGGCCCCCTGGTCCAAGCTTGGGGAATAGATTGCTACTCAGTAAAGTTAGTTGACCAAGCAAACAAACAAACAAAACAGCTTTCGTCTTACCAGCAACCCTAACTTTTCTGGACTCGTCACACATCGACACTAGTACTTGGTACATTAGATTACCACGCTTAGCGTGGGCCATGCCCGAATATCCATGCTTATAGTTGTAGACACGACTTTAGGAGGCTATGTGCAGAGCACCGGTGGAAGCTTGTACCGCTGTACCGTGTCCGGTACTACCCACGTTGTCCTGTCACACTGTGAGAAGTCCAACTCGTTCCCTACCTTAGGCTTCCCACAACGGTCCCGTGCCGAGCTTGCCTGGGGATCGGCCAAATCACTCGACGTCGAGAGGCAGATAGCTGGAAAAAGAAAGAACGAAAGGAAGAAAGATGGAACTTTATTATGCAAGGAAACCTTTAATGTTTGAATATCAAAATGACAATGGCAAGCAAGATCTCTTTGTTGTTTTCATGGTACCTTGAACATTGCAAAGCTCGTCTATCCTCTACAACTGCCATATTCTTCCTCCTTTTCCCCCAAGCCCCAAATTCTCTGTTTCCAATGCCTAGTCTCAAAAGCCAGCTTCAGGGACATGGTAAATCATTCCAATATGGACCAAGCCGACGCAGTTCCAGATATTTGGCACGAGACCCCAGCCCAGCATGTTCGACCTACCCTCCAGAAGGGATTCGAACATGGCGGTTCCTAGACACCACCTCCCACCACACCACCCACATCAGAGCTTCATCGACATCAACCAGCCTCGAATAGGCTACTCTCTATACTGAGCAGCAAATAGGAATTCGGAATGGATGGAAGTGGGTGGTTCCAAGAACCCCCCCACCCATCCTCCTCCAATGCCCATCGGGTCAACCTAACGCTACAGTACCTACAGTAGCTACTGTAGCTTGCTAGCACTTCAAGTAAAGCTACGCGAGTAGCACATTGACCAAGAGGACAATCAGTGCGAGAGCCATCAGTCATTCTCATCCCTATACTTGACTAGGGAAGAAGATTCTAGGCATTATGGTCGAGTTTACATTACCCCGTGCATTATCCAGCCGTGGAAGATATTACCGTCTTCCATGATGCCATGTACAACCACCATCCGTCACCTCTTCGTCTACCACTCAGTTCAACGCCCGCCGCTCTAGTGCTCCTGCACATCACACCCCTTCTTTCCCCCTTCTCCCCGCACTGCCGTCTCCAACTATGACGAAGCAACTTTACCATTCCATCGCTATATGTATCAAGTATATAGGCGTGGCAGGATGGGCGACAATCTCTAAGGCTAAGTGCATCTGAGGTGCCGCGTTTCTCCCATCAAAATGGATCGTCGGGTTTCCGGAGGTCAACTGAAGCTCGGCACCAATCGATGGGATACTGGTCAATGCTTCCCAAGAAGCCAATGCTTCGAGTTCAACCCCGATGCTGCCGTTTCTCGAATGGTCCTTGTTCAACCGAATGCGATTACACTGACCACTGACCAAAAGGTGTAACCCAACGGTCCAGGATGAGTTATCGTGGTCAATCAAGCCCCTCTCCCCTGGCCCCAGGATCTGGAAAAACGCCAGATCATGGCGACCAACATCTGGCGATGCATGAGCAGTCACCGGCCAGCAGGCTGGCTTGGACTGGCTTGATGGAGCAGCCGTGGGAACCGTGACACCCGCACAGGGGCTTGCAGTGGGCTCACCTCACCAGCCGAATGTCGTCTCATTGTGGCCTGCATCCAAGGCATAGCTTGGCCCGAATCGGAGTCCGCATCTCTCGTGAGAATGCGACCGCAGAAAGTCACCAGAAAATATTCATCTTTTCAGGGGCCCAGCCTGTGACAACATCGAACCGATGACAGCCTACTTTATCATCTACAACCTGCTCTCTACTCCATACGTACAGTACATACATGTCCCCACCCTTGGATTCCCCGCAGTGCGTACAGTATGTGGCCAGTCTGGCTTGAGATAGTCGGGTCTGGGAAGACGGTGCGGCACGCCTATAGCGTAAGCATCACCGCCACCACCACATCAATCAGCCAAACTCAGTTCCATCAATAAACAGAAAAGCAATGCGATGGTTTAGCACATTACTGAGAAAGCCCGCTGCAGTTTAGACAACAATGCTCGATACAACTCGCTGCACCCCATTCTTGCCGGATAATGGACCAATCAGCTCTGTCATCACGACAAGAGTTAATTAATCACGCTGTCATTCCTTGTGGTCTCCTCACATTCCTTTCCCCTCTCTTTTCTGCTCCTCTGGATGCACAAGCTGCAGTAGCACTGCGCAGCGTCGCCCTGGCTGCACATCCACCATCACCACCAGCTCGTCTCCTCATCCAGCTACTTCACCGCCCCTAGGATTTCTTGGTCATCTTTCATAGCTTACCACCATCACATCCAGCCCATTGCGGCTTGTGGTCACCACCTGCATTTAAATTCACCCGGGACCTGTTGTTGGATATGCAGCCCGCGTTATCGCCCGCCAACGGGGTTTGAGCAAATGCTGGTTGCCACGGCCTCGTGCCTTCGCTTCCATTTATTGCCCTTCTTCGGCACTGAACAACGAGACCATCATGCCGGGGTGCTACTTTGGCCCTGTTCTTCAGCCAGAGATGGCCAAGAATCCCTGTTCCGCTGACCTCTCGTGCACAGGTCCCCCTCCCTTTCAAGTCTTGCCATTCTCGCCCTGCTATCAGAAGTCTGGCTCACGTTTCCCCGGGCTCATCGTTTCCCCGGGTATGTTTGAGAGGAAGCGCAAGATAATCCGACAAGCCACTGACCTTTCAGTGACTTATCCACAGAAAACTTGTTACATGGAAAAAAGCAAGCATCTCCATGCAGGAGTTACTATAATAAGAATAAAAGCGCACCAGTTGCTGTCAACGTCTCCCTGTTGCTGTTAGAAGGCACAACAGCCGCGACTAAAACTTGGCTGTCCCCCCCTTGCCCTGCCACATCCCCCGGTGGGAATACTGCGCCAAAACCTACTCATGGAGGCCGAGACCCGGACGTTTCACTTCTACTAAGTGGAGTCGTTCTTGAGCACTCTCGAACTCTTCACTCACAGAGACTAAGGATCCGGGCACTGGCTTCTTGTGCCACGTGATGTTCCACAATGATTCAAGTCATGACATGGAGGTTACAACCTGCGTCTGGGAGAGATCGGATATTAGGGCTTTTCGATTCTCTCTCCCTTCCAGGGTCGTAGCAATACCCCGGATTCAGTGATAAGTCAATCAGAGTCCTGACACGAAATATTGAAGGGCTAGTTTTCCCTGTACCAGCGCGGTTATAGAATCCGGGTTCTTACCAACTACGGCGTGTTTTTCTCCATTACGGAAGGTATTCAACCGTCCTGCAGCTCAACGGACCATGCTACTCGACTTGGTTCCTCAGGACGGATATGTTCAAGATATCGCTTTCCCCCTCCCTCTTGTATGGAGTTTTTGCAGAGTGCCATGCAGCCATCGTGGCAGGATTGAGGGCATATTTCTTGCTGCATGAAATGTCGTGCAACCCTTCCCGACGTAAGTCTAGCAACATGCATGGACCTGGGCATTGGACCATTTCTATCGTTTTTCGAGCCATTACAAATGGTGGGTGAGTGATGTACTGCGTCCGTCTTTCCGAAATCTAGCTGAGATGCACATAGAGCATCGAGATACGCACCGAGTCAAGCACCAAAGCATCATGTGTGCTTAATCCAATAGAGACTAGCGGGATCTCTCAAGCTCCCGCGTTGAGTGCCTCTTGGAGCCCTAGTTTTAGCTGAAATCGTAAAGCACCTAACTACGTACATCTCTTGATCACCAAATGATGGAGCGGAGGCATAGACAATTGGGGGGGCAGTCGGCGGTTGAGGAGCACGGCATGAGAGCTTTCCCTGGCAAAAGTGAGCTGATGAACAGGTGCATATTTCCAGAGATGGCATCTATAGCCAAGACACCATCCAGTTTTGTGGGCGCAGCTAAGGACTGTGCACAGGAGCAGCATTGCAATGGCACTAGTGCTGTGTGTGGGTTTGGACTTGGCGAACCTGATGTATATATGTGTGTGGGGGAGTTGATGGTTGGCCGACACCGCAACTCTTTTGTGCCATGATCTACTGGGAGGGATCGTATATTTTCATAAAATCTTGATTTCTGCTTTGTTTTTCTTCTGCTCAACCAGATGCCAGTGCTAGTGAGGCCGAGGGACTAATCGGTCTCTCGTGGTGTGTGGGGTGGTGTGGTGGTGTGGCATGGCATGTGTATGGTATGGTATGGTATGGTATGAGGCGGTTTACTATTTGTGCAAAACTAACGCGAAAGCGCAAGAGACACACTCCACGGAATATCCTTACGTATATGCATGCCATTTCGGGGAGTATATGGCGTTCTTGCTAGATGTTGATGAGCATCTTTACCCTTTGGACCGGTGTAGATGGGTAGATCGATGAAGTTGATTTTCAATGCCGGCGGCGAGTGAGGTAGGGTGTTTGACATGCATAAGACCGTTTCTATAAGGCAGGAAGGTCATGTCACTGCTGGCCGAGAGATCGTGGTACTTTGGTATGGCATTGGGTGGTTGCTTGTGGGGGGGGGATCTAGGGAAGTTGTTTGTATCTCCCTCTATCTCTCCAGGGGGCAATTTGGCTTGGGTTTACGCTGCAACAGTTGTTTGGATGGTTCACCGTACTGGCACGTATGTAGCTCAAGTCTTGTCTCGAAGCTATGTATGTATGTGCTTTCCTACTTATGTACTGTAGGTGGGGCTCGGGATTGGACGTGATAAGGATCCTGCTGGTAGGGTAGTTGGGAAAGTACTTGGAGGCTTTGGGTTGCTAACAGTGCCCACGCGGGGGGAGGGAAAGTCTTGGACGTTTAGTGTTTCCTTGGTAACTAGGCTTTGGAGATCGCCATGGCATGCGGGTTCCCCATGGGGAATTTATTTGATGTTCAAGTGCTTTTTGGAATTGGATGCTTCGATTTGCTTGGCTTGGGATTTGAGCTTTGTAAGCCCTCAAATAGATAACTACTCGCTTCCCTCGTGTGCTGGGAATGTGTGTGTGTGTGTGTGTGTGAGTCTACGGGGGAAGGAAGCCTTTTCTCTTCTCTCAAAACCTCACGAGGTTCGGTTCGGTATTGGGATCCGATAAAGCACTGGCCCGTTGCTACTAATGAGAGAACTTTCTCTTTGAGGGTAGTAAATTCCCTGTAAGGAAAGCTTTGCATACATCCATCCACCCACATTGCTTTGTTTACTTGATGTGGATGTTGCGCTCAACTTTTGTTGTATTGTATCTGATTTCAAGCTCCGAAGATTCTCGCAAGTCCATATGCATGGGGGCGAGGGGACTTGTTTTTTGGCTGCTTCCACTCGCACCTACGGTTGAGTTGGCGGGCCAGCTGTGCGTGCTGGCTTGTCACTTGCGTAACACCGCATCTAGAAGACCAAACGCCGTGCGATTGTGATTACACACTATCTTACATGGAGATCGTGGCTTCGTTTCTATTTAGTTTCTTTTACAGGGTTACGGGGTTTCCAATAATACTTGCGTGCCAACGGTCTGGTCTAGCTTACGGTAGCCATCCCTGCGTCTATCCATCCTTGCACGTAGCCCGCACCTTTCCCTAGTGCCCTTCTCCTTGATGCATACCGTTCACCGTCGACTTCACACCCTCATAATAGTCATCTCTTCTCCATTTCCCTCCACATCACTCTCCTTCCAGTGCCATATATGGTAGTAGTGATAGAGGAAGTAGTCTGAAATCTTCCACTTCCACTTCCACTCCTACTCCCACTCCTCTCCTTCTTTCCACGTAACAGCGGAGGTATTCCCTCCCTTTTCCTCCCACTCCTCCCTCTCTGCTCCCCTTCCCTTCCACACCAAGCTACGTACAACAACCACCATGGCCACCACCGCCCCTCTATCTATTCCACTCCTTGGCCCCTGGATCCTTCATCCCCTCAAGCCACTCTCCCTTCTCGACCCAGCGGTCCTCAAGCCACTTTGCCAATTTCTCATCGTCCCCCTTCGGTAAATCCTCCATCAAGTACCGCTTAGCATTGGCGTGGAACTTATAGCCTCCTCCTCCCCCCCCCCCACCGGCCGAAATGTTCGGTTTGCTGAGGGTTTCCCACATTGTTGGGGCTTCTTGAAACCCTTTACCGATACTTCCTCCCCCCGTCTTTACGCCTCCCCCGTGCTGTCCTTCTCCAGCACCGGGGGAAGAAGAGGGATGTGACTTCTGGTAAGCGATCGTGAGCACGTAAACAGCCTTCACATGCGGGGCGCTACGCAAGTGGTTTATGGTTGTTATAAACCCTTTTGATCTAGGGTAGAGGAGGTTTTTGGGCTGGGGTTTGTTGTTTGCAGAGCAGAATCGGGCGGATTCTGCGTGCTTGAGGGGGGAAAAACGGGTTCCTTCTGCAAATGATATGAGCCCTGTCGAGTTGGTTGGAGACGGCGTTAGTTTGAGCGGTCCTGTTGGGCTGGGGACAGGGCTGAAGGTAAGTTTTGAGGCCAATCACGGCGACAGCCGGGTAAGGGAGGGAGGTATGAGGTTTATGATGAGGGAGTAGTTTTGAAAAAGTTGGTGGGTGGCAACAAGGGTTTCCCTGGAATGGCACATTTTGAGATAGAGAGTCGAGTCTCCTTTTTACGTTGACCATTTTCTAGCTGGAGTCCAGGGAGACAAATGGCAGGTAAAAAAGAAAGAATGTCGCGTTACTTTATCCCACCTACATGGGTTCTCGTCTTAAACACCAGAGGACAGCCTCGGTACTTGGATGTATAGTAGCTCATCTCTCCGACCTACCCCAGTTAGGAAGATAAATCCCTTACAGCTCTGGGTTGAGTATATGGTCTGAGAGATAGCATGGGATGTCTCTTCATCCGAACCCAAAGCAAGAATCCTTGGGTAGGTAGGCATGGCGAGTGGGGATTGCAAAGAGACGTCAGCATTGACTGGTTGAACTCACAGGTAGGCCACCTCCTCTCAATAACCCCCTCGAAAACCCTCTTCAACTCCTTCTCGTCCCTCAACCAATTCCTACTAACCATCGGCATGCCCATAGCCCAAAGCCCCCAGCCCAAAAAAGGCACATTCCTCAGCTCTCTCTTTGCGAAATACCTTTGCCGGGAGAGCATGCCGCTCTTGATAGCGAGGGCCTGGATCATGTAGAAATCTGCCCATCCTACGTGGTTGGCGACGACTACTGCGGATTCACCCGGGGGTAGAGCATCTCCTGAGAAGGTGATTTGCGCCGAGTTGAAGGTCTCGAAGATGACTTGGATGCTGCGCCAGACTGTGAACGCAATGAGGGAGGAGAGGTTGTAGACTAGGTCTGGGAGTAGGGGTTTCAGGGGCAGGAGGAGGGAGAGGAGCATGTCGGCTATGAGAAGGTGGAGGAGCCAGGGAATTGTGAGGGCGAGACCGCGGAGGGTAGTTAAGGCTGTGGTTATGGTGGCCATCTTGAACGTCCGGACGTGCGTCAGTTGGGGGCCGGCGCCGGTGTGGTTGGAACGGGATTCGTTGCGGTTGCGGATGAATGTCTCGATCGGGGCGGGCCGCGATGTCACGGTACAGGGGAGCTATCGGGCGCGGTTCAAGCTTCCCAAGGTACGCCTCCGAATAATTTGAGATTGCGATAATCGAGATACGATTCAGCTTATAAGGCTGCCTCAGCTTTCAGCTTCGTTTTACCCTGTCAGCAGGTGGCGTTGATGGATGGGGCGTTCCGGAATCGACGATCGAGATCGTAGCCGTGGTGCACAAAGTGAATATCGATCCACGCGGAGCATTATCCGGAGAGGGGTTTCGGATTGTCAGACTTGCTATGTTAGGAATAGAATCCATCAGAGACAAAGTCGCTTACTGTGTTAATTTCGTACAATATTACCCGCAAGTTCCGCTCGGCATGTGTTGTGGGTTGTGAAGCGGGTCAATATTGGACGAGCTATGAGAATTGGGCGGGGCCGAACGAATCTTGAGGTCGAAGATGCGATTGATAAAAGCGCCGCTTGGAGTTTGACTCAAGTCACAGCGTCAAGACAGAACAATCACACAATTTAAAAAAAACCAAAAGGGTGGGAGAAAGAGACCGTTCTTATTTCTTGGTCCATGGTACAGGGCATTATGTGTCGTGTAGGGCTCGGGCTCCCTGCCTCAAACACCGGAGATGATCCACGGAGCTCAAGACGAACGGCGGGGGAACGGCAGGCCAAGAAGCCGCCGGTCCATGTTTGTTTGTGCTTACGAACATTGGGGGAGAAGAGAAGGCCAAGTCTGTGCGTATACAGCACAGCAGCTGAATCCAACTCGGCACGGTGGTGCCGGTCATGTGTGCAAGCAGCGTAGGCGAACGGATAAACAGCAGCAAGTGGTTGCACCAGTACATACAGTCGGTATATTTGGCACTAGTAAATGAGGTCCCTGGTCTACTCGGAATATGGAGTGGATGACAGAGAGCCGATGGTCAAAATCACTGCGATATGGGGGAAATATCTTGATAGCGGTGCCTGTCGTTGAATCTTGTATGCCTCGGCAGGGGTCTCAGACGAGGTCTCACATCCAATCGACCCTACTCTGTACGTAGGAAGATGATGCAATGCCAAAGAAGCCCAAAATATTACGGCTCATCATGTACTAACGGAGCTGAAGCTAAAAGGTAGGATGAAAATCGGGGGCCGGACCTGTCAACCTGTGATTAGGGTGACTACGAGCAAACCAGACTAGTAGTGATCGAAGAGGGATGGCAAGATGCCTTCTTCCGCCAGGCTTACCAGATCCCCTAGTAGCATACCGAGTTTGGCGATCGGAAACGACGTGCCGGGTATGGTAGCGGCGATTTCGAGGCATGCAGGACGGCGGAGGGAGGAAAAGAAGCAGGGTGCTGCAGAAGGTCTGCACAGCCCCAGGAACAAATGTCGCCCGCGTGGTTGGTGTGGTTGGCTCACTCACCCAGGACGAGACATTCCGTTGGACTGCCGGAGAGAGAGCTTCGCCTGAGGCCTCGTTGATGGTTTGAGATGCATGCCATCGCAGCCTCAACCACTCTGGTGGTAGAATGTAATTATTTGGTATCTAAACGGAAAGAAGAAGATATGAGGCTTGAATGCGGTAAGAAAACGGGAGGGCGGCTGCCGAGAGATCTACCGCCATTGAGAGTTCTGTTCTATCGTCACTGCAGTGGTGGCTTTGCGCACTGCACCACAAAGGAGGGGTGCCAGGCAAGTGGGGCCAATAAAACTGCCGGCGAAAGCTTGGGACTCGGAAGGAATCGTATTTACAGTAGGAGCTGACTAATTAACACCGCCAGGCGGGTTCTGGGCCTGTTACGCCTTCCAGGGCTCCCCGAGGGGTCACTAATCCATTGTGGTGTTAGGGCCTCGCACCTCGTAGGGAAGCTAAGCCTTCTCCCCCAACGCATAGTCAAGGGTAGCTACCCACTTCTTTTGTAATCTTTTTGTCTGCTTTGGGAGCGAGCATTGTAAGCCGTGGAGCGCCAATTGACGAACTGTTCTTTAAATTAGGAAGGGATCGAGAAGAGGTTATAAGACCGCGTTTCTGAACGACTGGAAAAGGTCAAGGATAAATGTGAGGAATGGTTACACAATCCAGAGGGCCATGAAGCCTCGATAGACTGCCGACCATCAACTCCAGCATTTGTGCAGCCGGGACCGTATTCTAGCTCGCAAGCCATCGGCAATTGTCCAAGACATCGTCATCCACATTTTCCCGGTGGGTGGACCTCCAGGATACCGAAAAGCTTCAGCAAGCAAGACGCCGTATCCAAGTTCTGCATCGCGGTAGTAGGATAGGAATAGCAAATAGCTCGAGGATTGTTCCCATTTGGGCGACGGCGCTTCATCATCGACATCCACCTTCCGGAGATCCGGACGTTCCACTCACCCACTACTGCCTTCCAACAACTTCATTTCACAATCAACCCTTTTTCTTTCTTCTCCCCGTGCCTCCAATACCAAGGAAGGACTCTCCCAATTACACAATCACGCAACAATCCGCCGAGGCGTCGACGTCAGATTAAGCTCCATCCTAGCTTCTGCCCGAGCCGATCGCTGCCTGGATACATCAATCCACTTCAGACAGGCCTGTAAACGCCAACAACCCCCACCTCGCAACCAGACCTTGCAGAGCTTCACCGACGGTGAAATCGTGGAAGACCACCCCTGTCTTGGCTGAGGATCTCAGAAACAGCCTAGTCGCAATAGTTCAAGAGGCGCAAGGTGCCTGCTTTTGATCGCCCAGATTACATCACAACGAAGAAAGAATTTGTGGTTCCCCGGACGCGAGGAACCCCTCCGGACCACCCGGCGGCAGCGACAGGTTGCCTTTCAAGCTTAACGGGACTCGAACCAGCGGCTGGATAAAGCTGTGATACCCTCGCGCGTATTGTGTTTGACACACGTCCCAAACAGCAAGGGTGCATCCAGTACCGACCGCCCCTCTCCAGCATTAACCACTACCGCCGCAAAGACTCTCCCGCAAATCCCAGACAGACTTCCATCCCCTCCCATCCCCAAACCCGTTTCACATCGAGCAATCGAATTTCAAATACCATCGTAGCCCCGCCCAGTGCCCGCAGTCATCGCATTTCTTCTCCAGACTCTCCCCTGGGCATAACGCAAGGACGACAGACACCTTGACACAACCACAAGCTGGCTTTCTTTTTGCAAATCATCGACGAAACTCTCGCTGAAGTGAAGCAAGTGATATTTGAGAGCAAATAAAAAATCGTCCGCGCTCCGTCCAACCAGATTGTAAGAATTCATCCCATTTATCCCCTACTCGCCCAGATCACATTATTTGCATTGCGATCCCATGTTGGCCGACGGGAGAGTATTTGAAGTCACCATGATCCACGCCGCAAATCTGGGCCCCAGATATCGTTCCCCTAGATTTTTCAAGAGCAAAGGAAGCTATGAAAAGCGAAGATTCTGATCACATTCCATTTTAATTTCTACCACAGCCAGCTTGTAAGCGAAGTTGTATACAACCATGACTAACAGAAACCCAGTAACAGAGTACCCCTCACCTCCACATTACTCTTCGGTATCGTCGCCCGCCCAATCCTTCGGAAGGCAGTCCCCGATGTCGTCGAGGTCCCCTGAGCAGTACGGCTCGGGTTCTGGCTATGCCCAGCAAGGTCAACAAAGAAGCCAACCGGAGCAACCCGATCAGGACAAGGGCCCACTGTCTCTCAACTTGGGGTTTCTGAAGTCGCTCACCGAGAAGAGGACTACAAGAGGTATGTCAAATCTTGTCGTAGATGGAAAGCATTTTAAGAGCCTACCTTCATCGCCAACCCCCTTGACTCATGTCATAGAGACATGACTTTATCCACCAAAGCCTACTGACAAATCATGTCTATCTTAGATGGCAATCCCCAAAAGCGCCGTGGCCCCAAACCCGACAGCAAGCCCGCCCTGACAAGACGACAAGAGTTGAATCGCCAGGCCCAAAGGTTAGTCCTATCCGTCGATATCACCCTGAAGATCACCCATCGCTAACACTTCGCATAGAACCCATCGTGAGCGCAAAGAGCTGTACATCAAGGCACTCGAGGATGAGGTGCTCCGCCTCAAGGAAATCTTGAGCAACATGTCGCAGGACAAGGGGAAGTTGGCGGATGAGAATAAGCAGCTGAGGCAACTCCTGGCCCTGAATGGAATCAACTGGAGCGGCAGTGGGACCGCTGGCTCTCCGCCAACGTCCAACCTAGACGATGTGATGAGTACTGGGTACAGCGCAAGCAGCACAGGAGGCTACGGGCAAGCATTCACTCCACCCCTGACGAGCCGGAGCACAGCACCAAGCGTGACGAGTAGCGGCCAGCAACACCACTCGCCCAATAGACCTTCACACCCGCCACAGCCTATCGGGTATGCGACGACCACGAATATCGCAGGTGGACAGCAGATGAGCCAGATGCAACAGCAGCAATCCCGCGGGGTCGACATGGACCAGGCGGGCATTGACTTCGTTCTAACGTACGATGACCCCAGCAAGGCGTACATGTCGCCTCCCCATCACTGATAACTATACCACATGCCACGTGCGCACACCTTGACATTATCCTGTCCTACCTTGGTGGTCACTGTTCACCGTCGCTTCATTCTCCATGATTTGCTGCTGCGGAGTAGAACAAAGGCATTAAGCCCTGTAGTTACAGGCTGTAATGATTGTTACGTCTCGAATGATGAAATGTTGTTGATGCCAGTTTGTTCTTGTATGTACGGGGATCTGTGTTTGATGGCGTTCAATGAGGAGGGTTTATACTATTAGTGACGTGTGTATTAGGCCAGGAGTCTTGTCTTTTCACTTCGTTTCTCTCCCGTGCTTCGAGTTAGTAACTCGAGCACTGGGGCCCTTTTTTTTTTCTTTTTTTCGTTTCTTTTATATTTTCACCTGGTTTTTCTCTTCCGTACTACTGCTCAGTCACTCTTTAAACATCGTCTTGTACCTGGGTTGGTGACTAAAAACCTCGGGGCGTTCCGGAAATCTCATTTCACCACTGTCATTACCACCATAACCGACGAACCGTGACGTACGATATATATCACTTGCGAGCTTGTGTAACTAACGCCGTATTCTTCGGACTTTTTTCAGGCTCGAAAAGCCTTGTATGGATCACTTGCCGTGGCTGCTTGAGCGTTCCGCCGAGACTGGAGGCGATGCTTGCGGACATGCATTGATGGCCTCGTGCCCACTCGAACCCCTTTCGGACCTTAGCGGCGATATTCCCTTCGGATACTCGAATATGAAAGCGAACAATGCTCAACAGCAAAAACACCACCGCCACCAGCACAACAATAGTAGCCACATGTTGACACCTACAAGCGCCGGCGGAAACTCGAGTGCAAGAGGATACCAGCATCAGCACCAACACCACCAGGAACAACAACCGCAACAGGACGAGGAACCGGCACAAAGGACTCGGGAGTTAAGCAAGGGCGACCTTTCCACACTTCTTGACCTGAGCAAGAGGCTGAACCTCGATGGCGAAATTACCCCCGTGATGGCCTGGGGAATGATTCTCTCGCAGCCAGGGGTGAATGAGCTCGCCAGCCAGGATTTTGCGCAGCTGGCAGAGGTGTTGAAGGGGAAGGTTAGGTGCTACGGGTATGTCGAAGCCATCCATCATAGTTTTTTCGTTGCCTCTATTATGAATCTTGCCTCGTCGGTGATTTTTGAGTGCATGCTGACTGACGATAATTACAGATTTGGTGCTGTTATGGAGGATTTTGAGGTTCGCGATGCCATTGAGAATGTTTTTTCAACCAAACCGGAGCTGTGTCTCAACTATAAGCCTGAGCCCATAGCTATGGCTTTTTGAGGAGATAATGTTGAAGTGTGGGTGCCAGTGGCAAGGCCGTAAACAAGTGAGATGGGAAGTCGATATCATAGGGATGGCGTTTTGAACAGGATTTGAAGCTTATATGGGACACAGGGGCTTAGCGACCTAACCTTTTGTTGTGAGGGTTTCAAGACGAGTCGTGGTCGGTTGGGATACTTGTCCAATGTGCTGATAGATGCTAAAGGCTTGGTCCCTTAGGCTCTCGACGACCACTTGGTGCACGCCAAATGCTTTTTATCACAAGACTTTCATTCCTAGGAAAGGAAGATTTTGTTCATAGGGATTTCATTGTCCCATGGGCGAAGGATTTTCTCCATCGTATTCTACTAGATTAGCTCATTACGACATGAATTAAGCTAGCTGTTGATACCCATTAGCCGTCATCACTCTGACACAAACCTTGAAAGATGTTGCTTTCGTTCCCATGAATGCACCTTCCATGATTCTCTCGTTCCCGCCTGCTACTTCCTGCACTTCTTTTATTATCTAACATAGCTAGAAGGGCCCACTAGAAGTCACGGGGAATACGACTCGATGGCCCACAAACTCAACAAGAGGATTTTCGACATTCGGGCAGGCTCCAAACCAGATTTTACACCTTTGCGACCACCCCCTATCCCCTTTGTTATCATAAATTTCTATTACCCATCAAACAAGCCCCTAACGCAACGAAGACGAAGCCCTTCCCGGTACAGGGATGTCTCTTTGTGGCTATCACAACAGTCCTCGCATCTGCCCCTACTTCAGGACAGAACGTCATCATTGACACGGCTATCTTCAGCGACATCGAGTGAGTGAGTGAGTGCCCGTTCCCTAACCTACCTATCTCGAAACAAGTCACTCACGGACCCAACACAACGACGCAGCTACATCTCCACACGTGGACCTACTTGCGGTGAACGTCAACTATCCTTCTATATTCACCGCTCCCGCCATGTCAGCCAGCCTAGCGTACTATGGGCGTCCTGAGATACCCATTGGAACTTGCCCTCGACCCCTGACAAACAAGATGTTTTTGATGGCATGTTCCATGTGCTGGGCGAGTACGTAAGCGAACTTTCCTACCATTGGTCCGGGGAAGTCTTCTCTGGGGCCATGTCGATGAGGCCTGGGATCCCGCGGAGCTGTACCGCAAGGTTCTAGCTAAAGCGGACGACGGAAGTGTTACCATTACGTCGATTGGGCTTTTGGACAATGTGAGTTCTTTTCTTTTTTACCCCTGAGGAAGAGGTATTTGCGTGGTACCTGTCTCAATTCTTCACCGAATCATAACAGTATGTTGACCATGGCATGCGTCATAGACAGCTTCCGGTACTCCTAAACTAGCTCAAACTAGTAGGTTTAGGATGAAGAGGCGACAAATCAAGCTTGTATGAGGTTGAAGGTGGACAACAGGACGGTGATTGATAGGCTGCTGATGGAAGGGGCAATGCGATGGACTGTTGGGAGGGAGAAAATGAGCAAAGAGGGGGATGATGATTGGTATGAGAGGGGAGAGTTGTGATGGCTGATGTGTTATGATTCTCGGTGCCTGATATACAGGCTATCCCTGGACGCCAGACACGACATACCAGACTTCGTATACGTGGTATGCATATAACCCTAGAATCCAGCCCCTCTCCCCAACACATGAAACAACTAACACGCCCTTCTTTCCAGTCCTCAAATATTTAGTACATGCCATGGTTCTCCCTATTTTGCTTATATACCCTCATCGATCAACGCCTCATCCTCACTTGATCCACCTCGGCCAGCATCTTCGCCAGCGTACTCCCACCGCAAGTCGCAAACCCACTAGCAACACACTTCCCTCCGGCACCAAGTACAAATGTCGATAGAACTTCTACAATATCATGGACACTAAATCCCTCATACGGCTTAGGTGGCAAAGGGTACAGTCCATGATTCGCCGCTCCTTTCACGAGGCTCCCCAAAACTGCTAAGTCGCATAGTTCCCGCTGCTGGAAGCAGTGCAGCTCTCCTTGGTGCCGTGCAGGCCGGATGTATGCCTGGATAGTGGACTGTAGGACCTCGAGTGTCTGCTCCACAAGAGCTTGCCGCCGACATTCGATTGAATCTGTAGCGAGAGCATGACGAAGTTTGAGTGTGCTGTTCGGTTTGAAGTGCAGAGAACAGAGAAATGGAGTAAGTCTCGGATGGATTACAAGGGGCAGATGTGATTATGGGGTTGGGGAGCCAATCAATACCTGGACGAAACGATCGCCAAATCATGTGAAGGAACGAGGGGGAGGGCTGGAACTCACCAATTAGCTCCCCTGGAATCGGCAATTGAGGAAACTCCTGGATGTCGAGCCTCGTTCTTGCGCTCCCTGCTGCCGTTGTTTCGAGTGACTTGAGGACATCTTTCAGTTCAAATACTGACGCGACGAACACCCATTTTATCAACTCATCATTTACGACCTTCGGCAGACCCTCCACAGTTCTCCCTACGGTATTTCCTCTCCGACTCGCGTCACCCTCCATCTCTCTCATCAGCCTTTCGATCCATGTGTGCGCCATAAACCAGAGCGCCTCGTGGAGTTCGTACTTATCCACCGCGATGGCTATCCTGCTTAGCATATCCAGATTCACGGTTCTAGGGATCTCCTTGCTTCGTAGGTGGATGACAGACATAACCAGCACCATGACCTCGGGGTCATCTTCTGGGAGCGGAACCTCACTGTAACCCTCGCAGTGGAGCCTGCGGGATTCAATAAATCGACTATCCTCCGAGAGCATTGCACGGAAGACCCGCGATGCATTGATGAGATGGTGCGAGGACACACGGACTCGGATTTCTCGGAGGGTGGTTGAGGAAATGGGTAGTTTGAGGGAGGCTGGATCTCGCAGTCAGTATGAAAGGACTATCTCGGAGGTTGGGAAGAGTTGTCGAGGAAGGGACACGAAAGGAAGCTCTCATGAGAATGGGAGGTTTGGTCTTTACTGTGGCCACATCATTCGTACTTACTTGCTCCGTTCTCGACTTGCCTAACAGTTGATTCAGCCTGGGAAGTTCCGAGAAGAAGTAACGGAGAGGCCGTTTCCTCTCCAAATATCGATCCTACAGCATCCTGCCCATATTCATTTGACCCCTGCATTCTAGTCGCGATTTTCGCTCTGTTGTCGGCAATGGGGTTCTTTTCCTCGGTCGGGGTGGAATTACGCAGCACGAACGTCACGTCGCCGTCCGGTACTATATCATGAAATTCGGTCCCTAATAAGTCGTCGTGGGAGGTGCTGGTGTTGGTGCTGATCCCAAGTCTAGAGGAAACCCCCATCGTTATCGTCGCATCGAGCGCTGAACCACGCCGAAACTTCTCACGCCTCACTCTCTCAAGATGGTGCTTTCTGCACTCCCACGCTCCCCTGCTGAATGAAAACGCAGAGATACCTATCCGCAATAATGGATCCTCCCTTCCCGGCCCAGCAAGATAGTAGCTTCAGTGGGGAAGTGGCGACGGCGCAGACAATTGACGGCAGCAATGCTCAACCCGGTATCATGCTACAATTTCTACCTTGGTGCTTTCCATGATTGTTTGGCTTAGGAAAATTTGATGTAAAGGGCGAAATGGTAATAGAAAAAATGGTGAGAATTATGACGTGAAGAGGGTAATTGTCAAAGTCAGACATCGTACTACCATGACTGCATCTCTAACAGAGCTGAAACTGGGGAGTTGCTAAGGAGGTTGACCCCTGTGCGGCCCGCTTTGGCGCCGTGGGTGGCTCGGAGTCAAAAGTGGAGGGTGGGAAGCTACCTAAGCACCATTATCCCATTGTGATGGATGGGGAGCTAGGGGGATTGAGATTTGCCGTTTATGGAATTTATGGAAGCAATATTCGGGAATGTTTCTAGGGAATTATGTCAGGGTGGTTGATTTATGCCGAGAGTGATGACAGTGCTGAGCGGTTGTTGGGTCACGTGGTGGACGGCGTGTCTGGCGGGGTAGGGGATGGTGGGTCAGATGTTTTCCCAATATAAACTTGTATACGCAACTATGCAACATACATAGTTTCGCACAAAGTTGAAGTTGGAATTTCTAGCTTGTTTAATAAAACAACGATAGCCAACTACGTACCTAGATGACTCGGAGTAGTCTACTAGTGCACCTCAGACAGAGCCCAGTTGACAGCACAGTGCATGCCCTCCATGGCTCACCATGGGGCCAAAGCAAGTAAGAAGCAAGCAACTGTTCATCTATTCTAACCCTTAGATCTGTCTGCCAATTTGATCCTTGAATATGATGCTATTATCCAGTAATATTTCCTTGATCAGAGTTTCCTCTAGTGTTCAAAACACCACCACTCAACTCAGCTCAGGCCACAGGCTATTTACATCAACTTGGGCAGCGCCAGTGCACTACCACAAAGATTAAATTAATTACTCCGATTCATTCCTCCTTGGCAATGGAGTGAATGAAGCTTGAGTGGTGACCTGGACTTGGATGCACGATGTAGGTGGGTAGGTCTTGAGTAACTAGTTATGATACCTAGGCATATTAATCCTTGCAATATCCCGTGTACCGGGTATTATTGTAGTGTTGCGGCCGCAGGCATGAGGCTAATACCAAATGATATAAATTTCTCTCTCTAGTTACCTATCTCTGGTAAAGCTTCTTCATTAGCATTGATGCGTAAGGACCTCGTCTCCCCTCCTCCACGCGTCCATGTATCTGTCCATTTATGTACAGTTAACTATCTCCTGTTTCTTTGTTTCTTTCTTTCTTTCTTTCTTTCTTGTCCTCCTGCCTTGGGCACCTTTGGTAGGCCATCTCTCTCTCTCTCTGCTTCTCCGTGTGCGGCACTTGCCTTCCTTCCCACGCGCGCACCATCTCCTCCCCCCGGCACCGCGCGAGCGACTCATGCCGTGTAACTTGTCTATCTATGTGTACGTTACTAGTAGTAGTAGTAGTAGTAGTAGTAGTAGTGTTGATACCACCTCTCTCCGTTCTGCTCCCTCCGCTCCTCAAATCTCGTCCTCGACGAAGGTCTGGTTGGCGTGTCTTCCCTCGCCGTCGACCTTGCATAGATGGTGGAAAGTGCCGCCTAGCCTCTGCGCCCTGCTTGTCCTCTCAGTCCTGTCCTCGCTCCCACTGCCTTGCTCACTAATCTCGGTCCTCCTCCTCTTTCTTTTGAGTCCTTCCTTCCTAGCGGTAGTAGCAGCAGCAGCAGCAGCAGCATGGCAAGTCCCTTCCTCAGTAATCTCGGTCCTCCTCCTCTTTCTTTTGAGTCCTTCCTTCCTAGTAGTAGTAGTAGTAGTAGTAGTAGCCTGGTAAGTACCTTCGTCGGGGGGCTCAGCAGCACCTGCTCCTTCGATCTCCGTCTCGTTTCGCCTCCTCTTGCGCCCATGTTCGTCCCTAGTAGTAGCAGTAGCAGCAGTAGTAGTATTAGTAGTCTCGTATTTATGTGCATATGCGTCCTCGTCCTCGTCCTCGTCCTCCTCCTCGGCGGGTGCTGCTTCCATCTCGCACCTCTTCCTCTTGCGCCCGGCCAGCTGGGGACGGGCGTCGCGGCGCCAGCGCCACCTCCTCGCCGCGTCCCCCCGGCAGCTGCCGCAGGTGTGCACCCCGGGGCGGCCGCGGGCGTCGCGCACGTAGAGGTTCCAGAGGAGGGAAAGCCGGGCGACGGTGCACCTGTAGTTGGTGACGTTGCCGTCCCCGCCTTCCTCCAGCTCGTCGCCGTAGCACGTGCGGTACGCGCGCGCGAACTCTCTGATCTCAAGCTCGACGCCGAGACCGAGACCGAGACCGAGACCGAGACCAAGACCAAGACCGTTGCTCTTGGCCAGAGAGCAAGGGCGATGGTGGTGGTGGTGGAACCGAGAGAGAACGGCGTGGTTGAACCACTGCGCGATGTCGGGATGAGCGGTTAATTCGTCCTCCCAGTACCTGGAAAACGCCGTTTCGTAGTCGCATCCGACGCTAGCGCACATGTCGAAGTCCCAGTCGAACTCGGTGGGCCTGATGCGGTGGGCGTACATGTAGAGCATGCTGCTCCTGATGTAGCCCTTGGATATGGAGTGGGTGGTGAGAGGGTCGACGCGGATGCGGGCGGCGTCCATCACGGACCGTGGGGCAAAGTCTGGGTGCGGCAGGTAGACGACCTGCCCGTGCTGGAAGATCTTGTAGGTTAGTTCCCCAGAGTAGGTGTGCCACCTGCCCGGGCTGGGGGGACGGTTCGTGCCCGGGCGGCCGTGGGGGAGCTTGTAGTATGTGCTCGTGTGCTTGAACGTGTCTTTCCTATCGGGAGAAAGAGACGAGTACCCGCGGCAGAGGATTTGATCTGGGTTTAGTGGGGGACTTGGGCTTGCCCGGGTAGTCGCGGTAGCAGTAATAGCAGGCGCGTTCGTGGGATTCGCAGCCGTAGATCGGCCGGCCTCGGTGCGATGACTGTCTGATGGCGCAATGGTGCCGCTGTGTCCCGTGGCTTGCTGTGTGGATGATCGCGTACGTACAGAGCTACAAGGATCGCTGCGATCTGTACTGCTGCCCGATGCTATGGCCGCGTACCACGTATCAATAGAGGAAGAATGACGATCCATCGACGTGTTGATATGCTTGTTGGCGTTTCGCTTGGGTTTGCCATACTTCAGTCTCAGCCGAGCAGTCTTCCCTCGAGGCTGCGGCGGCTTCTGGATCTCGTGGGCTGTATTCTGTGTGTTCAGACGGTACGACTGCCTCCTCTCGGGACCAAGACCGTGACCGTCAAGGTTGCCCACAAGGTTGCGGGTGGGACTAGTTCTATCCGTGGTAGTGGTAGAAGAGCTTGCATCGGGCTGGGTCTGGCCTGTGCTGCTGCAGGTGGTAGTCCTGGGTGAGGCAGCCTTGTTGGTCTTGTTGACTGTCGATTGGTCAGTAGTGGTGTGTGCGGAGGTGGCACTGGCTGTAGGGAGATCAGACGGAACGGCATCGCCGTGATCCCCTTCGTCGATAATGTCCCAGATATCGGTATTACCGGCCGAGGTTAGTGGCTGGAGGCCATCATGGTCGTTACGAGCCATGGCTGGCTGCTTATCGCCCTGGTGGCGAGCTAAAGGAGTCTCCTGGTATGTAGTTCGGGAAGGTTCTTCTTCAACCTCCCCCGAGTCGCCTTCATCCTCCGAGTCGGAAAATATATCGTAGTCCAGACCGAAGGTCACAACCTTCTCTTCTGGCCGTGTGGGAGGCGTTGGGGTGGTTGTAGTATTAGGCGTTGCATATGCGAAATCGCGAACCGCCGTAGTAGAAGGAGCAGCTCGTAGAGGCTCAGCCTCTTGCAAGGGATCTACCCGGTTGGAAACAGAGGGCTGGGCCTCTGGCGAGGGATGCTCCACCCGGGCGGTGGCATTAGATGTGGGATTAGATGTGGGATTTGACTCGTGGACAGTATCGACAGAGGCGGCAGGGGGATCCGATTGAACCGATCCGACCTCTGGCGCCGGGGTCTCGGGTTGATGCTGAATCACAGGTTGATGGGTCCTAGAGAAGTAGGCAGTGGGTGGTATGCCCCTCAAGGTAGGAATAGTGGCGGCACGGGTCCCAGCCCGGCGAGCCTCGAAGGCAGCTATACGAGCCGTTAGATTCTTAATAACGGGCTCAGACCTCTTCCCGACCTTGAACTGTAGCTTCTTCGATCTTAGGTCGGATTGATGAACCCGATATTTGATAAAACTTGTCAGGGGCGGTCTTCGGGAATGCGAGTGCCTGCCCTGCGACAGGGTCCGGTTTACTGTAGCGCGGATAGCTCGCGCGGTGGTCGAAATGGAAGAAGGGCCTTGGGCCGGAAAGTACTGCTGCTGTTGGACCTGGTGTGCCTGGTAATGGTTTGGGAAAAGCTCAGCGACAGGCTGATATGTAGTGGCAGGTGCAGCGGTCTGAGGAGTAGTCATCTGACTCTGGAAGAAAGCGGATCCGTTCTGGTGATGAGGAGGATTGACGTGATCCTGGTATGCGGTGGGTCCTCCGGTCTGGGCGGGAGTCGCTGGGTTAGGGAAGAAAGTAGGAGGTGTAGGAACTCCATCCTGAGAGGTAGCCACGGGCTGGCTGTTGGATACGGTAGAACTAGAGGCTCCTCCTCCGTTCTGAGAAGTTGCAGAAGCACTTCTGGCAAGAATCGAGGGCTTGGCGGTGGCGAGTTGGCGACTGGATAGAGCTGCTTCGGAAGCGAAAGTTGCCCTGTTTTGGGCCTTGATGTCGTTGCCATTAATCTGGTTGGAAGGAGGCAGCAGCTGCTGGTAATTCTTGGCACCCCACTCGGTCGACTCCGAGGCGGGCGTGGGAAGAGCATTTCCATTCTGCTGCTGCTGCTGCACGGGGGTAGTGGCAGCTGGAGTAGTAGTCTGGCTCGCCGGACTAGATGTCGCGGGTGGTGTTGGCTGGGAGTTTGGCATCTGGGGAGCCGAGGCGTTCGTGCCTGGGAGAGAGAGGCCGCCGCCGTCACCACCAAACTTGAACCTGCTCGTAGGCATGAAGGCAGTTCCCTGGCTGGCCGGAGATGCCGCTGGGTTCCTGGCCAACCCTGAAGCCATAGGGATGGTCGGAATCTCCCACTGGTTGCTGGCGGGAGCCGGAGTGCTCGCCACTGGCTGGGCGCTGGCAGCGGCACCGAAAGAAACCTGCTGCGGGTTCGTGGGTGGGTTGTCCTGGGTAGGTGTAGAAAAGAACGAGCTGTTGGTTTGAGATAAGTGATGGGTGTTCTGAGGAGCCATCTCGTGAGTAGTAGGAAGAACAGCAACGTCTTCTCCCATCTCAACCTCGACATTACGGGTTGCGCAAAATGAGGCGTCCGTCATATCAACCTCGGGAGACTGGGACTGGTGAACGGGAGCTGGAGTATCGACCATTTCCATGTCGGCGTCTACTGGAGGAAGATGGTCTTGAACCACGGCCTGTCCTGCCTTCATGTCGCTATTATCGCTCGTTCTGGCAGCTGGGTCGGCAGCTGCTATTACCTCCACGTTCTCGATGGAAAGTTGCGATAAGCCTAATTCCCCTACGCATTTCTTGTCCTGGACCGGCTGCCCTGGCGCTGCCAGGCCGGGAATGAAGACGGGCGTAGTGGGCATTGATAGAGGAGCAGCAGGCCCGGCTGTAGAGGCACCAGCAGATGGGGTGATAGAACTGGCTGTCGCCGGCGCCATTTGGAACAAAATGGGTTTGTTGGCACCCGCTGGTGCACTCTGAGTGCCGGTTCCAATAGCACCCGTGTTGACAGGATTCGGGGGTGGAGTGTCACTTGGTGCCGGCGACGTGCTAGGCTCGGGAGGAACTTCAGAAGGGTCGAAATTATCCGATTTAGCATCGTGATGAATTGCCTTGGTCTCCTCAGTAGGAGCGGTAATGGCGAGTGATGCTGTCTCGGCCGCCTGAGCAAGCTGAGGTTCTGGGCTCTGAGGAGCCGGTGACGTGCTAGGCTCTGGAGGAACCATAGTAGGGTCAAAATAATCCAACTTGGCATCGTGATGAATTGCCTTGGTGTCCTCAGTAGGAGCGGTAGAGACAAGTGGCACTGTTTCGGTTGTCTGAGCAAGCTGAGGTTCTGGGCTCTGAGGAGCCGGCGACGTGCTAGGCTCTGGAGGAACCATAGTAGGGTCAAAATAATCCGACTTGGCATCGTGATTAATTGCCGTGGTGTCCTCAGTAGGAACGGTAATGGCGAGTGGCACTGTTTCGGCTGCCTGAGCAAGCTGAGGTTCTGGGCTCTGAGGGGCCGGCGACGTGCTAGGCTCGGGAGGAACCCCGGGAGGGTCGAAGTTGTCCGATTTAGCATCGCGATGAACTGCCCTGGTCTCCTCGGTAGGAGCGGCAGTGGCAAGTGGTGCTGTCTCGGCTGCCTGGGCGGGCTGAGGTCCTGGGTTCTGGGGGGCCGGCGCGGGACCCGATGTCGAAGAAGAAGGACCAGAAGACGACGAGGCTGTCGCAGACCTACTACTACGAAGCTGGCCTTTCGAAGTCGGAGCCTGAAAATAGCCATTCACCGGCCCTGCCTGACTGTTCCTCGGATCGTTTCTAGGATTCCTCCCACGCATTAGGGCGTTGGAAGGGTCCGGCTTGATCCTTAAACGGATGGGGTTCGCTCTGGCCTGCGCCAACCTCAGCTCCTTATCCCTTGCTGCAGAGCTCATCCTTGGCTGTGCATTAATCAGTTCGTTGGCAGTAGCGGCAGGCTCAGAGTCTTCCATCTTGGCCCTAGCAGCGTGAGTAGGCTCAGGCTCTCGGGAAGCACTCTGGGCTGCAGTGATAGGCTGAGCGCCGACCATCCTGGAATGGGTCTCAAGAGGGGATGTATGCTCGCTATTGGAAGTGCTTGGCCCTGCCTGACTGTTCCTCGGATCGTTCCTAGGATCCCTCCCACGGTTTATGGCCTTGAAAGGGTCCGACCTAGGCATTAAACGGCCAGGCCTCGCTTTGGAACGCGCCATCCTCTCCGCCTTGCCCGGTAGTACAGCGCTCATCTCTGGCTGCGTATTAATCAGTTTTTTGGCAGTAGCGGTAGGCTGGGAGTCTTCCATATTGGCCCTAACAGCGTGGGTAGGCACAGGCTCTCGGGGAGCACTCTGGGCAGCAATGATAGGCTGTGCGCCGACCATCCTGGAATGGGTCTCAAGAGGGGATTTATGCCCGCTATTAGAAGCGCTTGGTCCTGCAACGACGGCAGTCCCTGCTTTGTCCAACTTGGGGCCGTCAAGAGCGATAGCAGACTTTGGCTCTTGGATAGTACTTGATCCTGCGACGGCGGCAGGCTCCGCTTTGCATATTTTGGTCTCATCCGAGGCGCGATGTGCATAGTAGTTGTCTGGATCTGGAGTCTCTTCGGGAAACACAACGAACATGCCTCTTCCACACTTGCCGTCGTTTCTCACAGGCGCCGTGGAGACCTTCTTGCTAATCACAATGTTATCGATCTCGTCGGCAAGCCTAGAGATGGCATGATTCATCGCCACCATGTCTTTCTCCGAAATGGGCTCGAGAGCGCCAGCGATGAGTTTGAGCACCTCTGAGGTGAATGGCTTCTTCTCATGGGCAGTGTCGATGGGATTCTGTTGCGGGACGACATTGATATCGACCCAGCCAGGAATCTCGACATCTTGGATGTTCCTTGCTTCAGTCTGTCCGAAGAGCGGGCGTGGCTCCTCGACTGGTTCTTCTCGGGTAGCTTCCTGCTGGGCCTGCTGGGCGGGCTCACGCTGGGCGGCTTGAGCAAAAGGGTTATTCTGTCCCGCGGGACCTGCCATCTCTATGCCAAAGTTGGCGTTATGGCCAGGCTCGAATGGTGCAGGTTGCACTGCTGGGACCATGTTTGGGACGGGAAGCACTCGGCGTGCCGAGCGTGTGATCCTTCGTGCTTGGGGCTGTGGAGGTGGCGTAGGGACTTCCTCCCTCGGGGCTCTCGCAAACCTCTTTGGGGGCTGGTCGTTATGGTAGTGCTTTCTAAAATCGTCCTCCATCTTGTCTCGGGTTGACTGAGAGTCTACAGCGAGCTTGATGAGGCGTGGCGGCTGGAGAATAGAGAGATGGCCAAATTGAGGAGTGGGACACGTTGTACAGAGCAATTGCTGTGTAGAACCTGTATTGCATTGGTGTTGATATGTGCGTCGGCCAACTGTAGCGATGGTCTCCGGTTCAGCAGAAAGCTGGGGGGGAGAGATATTTGGGTCGAGAGGAGATTCAGACTGCTGCGAGGAGAAAACGGCCTGAGGAAGGTGCAGAAGAGGCGACTTCTCAGACTTCTGGCGAAAAGGTTGGGGTGAGTGAAGAGATGGGTGCACAGTAGGAAGCCGAGACTTGGGCACAAATTGCTGTAGAGACGTCTTCGGCTGCTGGAGAGTAGGGAAGGGTTTCTCAACAGAAGCTAGAGACCCGCGAACAGAAATCTGGGGGTTTGGATCAACAGAAGAAGGTAAAGACCCGGGAGCAGTAATCTGCTGATCTAGAGAGTTAATATGAGGTTCGGACAGCTGTCTCGAAACCTGGGGCGAATGATGATGATGAAATGAAGGTTCGGCAGAAAGTGTGGATTCTGGCAAAGATCGCTGTAGAAAAGAAGTCTGAGGATGTTGGTGAGTAGGTACAGGCTGTGTAGCAGAAAAGGCTGGAGACTTCTGGGGTGCAGTGATCTGAGAGTGTAGAATGCTAGGTAGAACGCTCGGTTGGATAAATTCCGCTCGGTGTGCTGGGAAGGTAGAAGGCGAAGAAATCTCGGATTGCAGTCTACCACCGTAGGGTGGGGAAAGAAGAGAAGGGTCGAGGTCAGGAAGAGCTTTCGGAGAGAGACTTGTATGGTCCTTGGGCTCGGCGGAGGGGTCCTGATTCACACCAATGGCAGAAATTTGGGCATGTTCGGATTCACCTTCTCCTACCTCAGCCTTCTCACCGCCTTGACTTTCCTGGCGCACCTCGTGTTCCCCTGGCGTTTCGCTTGTCTGGATGATAAGAGCTTTATCTTGCATGTCTTCCAGGCTTTCGTTCAAGTTGGGGAGCTCGGTGTCATCTCTGGGTACGACGCCCTCTCCGTCACCCTCAACCTCTCCTTCGACCATACCGTCGCCCGCTTGTTGTTCGGCACTTCCATCTTCTTCCCTTTCCGAGCTGGCATTTTCGCCAGCCTCTACAGTTTCTTCGTTCTGCAAAATCCCCTGCATGATTCCTTGCAAGTTCTGGACTGCCTTGTATTCTCGATCACCTACACCATGCTCTTCTTCGCTGTCCTTGGCAAGCTCAGCTTCCTGACGCTCAGCGTTCTTAGGCGATTTGGAGTGGTGGAGACCGTCCTTTTCTTCATCCTTGGTTGTTGCCATGGCTAACTTGTCTTCATCAGATTCCACCTCTTCGTCCCCAGGGCCAGGCTTGGAAGTGAGTTGGACATTGCCATAAACATTCTCCTCGTGCTTCACAGCAACGGCTCCCTCGCCCTTGAGAGCTTCTCTGTTAGGCTCTGAATTGTTTCCATCTTCTCCAGGATGAGAATCATGCGCAACTTTCTTAGCCTTGTCTTCTTCCGTGTTGACATCCTCCGCCTCATCGCTCTGTGGCAAGACACTCGGTCTTGCTTTTTCTAAAGCATTTGCATCATCCTGTCCAGACGCAAGATCAGATTGCTCTAGCTCAGGCTCTGTCTTTGGTTGCGCCTCTGTCTCAACAGTAGACTTCTTAGGCTCTGTCTTGAGGTCCTGCTGGTTTTCGATGCCTTTAAGATCCGCAACATCCCGGCGGCTCCTAATAGCTCGCTTAGCTTTCTTACGAGCGGTAGCTGCAGCTGCACTCAAAGTGGGTCGTTCAGTTGCAGCTTGTCTCTTCTTCGAGCTTCCCACGGGCTGAAAGTCTTCATCGTCCGAGTCGTCCGATTTGACAGAGTTGCCGTCATCCTCATCTTCATCATAAATGACGTCAGATTTGACAGTAGCCTTTTTCTTATTGCCCCGATTTCCTCCTGAATTAGTGCAAGCAACATCTTGCTTAGACTTGGGCTTTGCAAGACTAGAGCTACTTCCAGAGGCTATAGTCCTAAGGGCGGAAGCCTGGCCACGAGTTGTAGTGGTGGCGCCTGGTCCGTGCGCGGGCTTGTTATAGTTGCGACCAGTTTGTGTCCAAGTGGTGTCACGTGCGCGACTATCGGAACCCACGAAGGGATTGTCGTCCAGAAAGTGGAGCTTGGTAGGATCGACTTTGGCCACTGAGCCGGAGGAGGATCCGAGATTGAAACGAAAATTTACTGTGGGCTTTGCAGACTTCTTGCCTGCTGCATCCTTTTGGACTTTCGAGGGCCTATAATGAAGTCAGCACGCTATTCCAGGCCACGATACAGTACGAGCCGCTTCCCAGAGAGCTACAGTGATTCAACTCTGCTGGAAATTGTCGGGTCTGGGGAGATCGGTGTATGCTAGGACACACTTTGCAGATTGCTTGGGAGCAGGGCCGACATCTTGTTTTCCAGCTCGCTTCTTGGGCTGGGGGCGAGCTGGCGATGACTTCACTTTGGAGTAGAGGATCTTGGCCCTCTTGCTGGGGTAGTAGTCCTCGTCGTCCGACCTTGTGCGACCCATGATGCTTGATTGGGCAGCGATAGATAACGATAGCCAGCCGAGATGAGAAAGAGTAAACAATGTGCGACGCCAAGGTTCAAGGCTGGGGAACAATGGAGGAAGAATGTTATCGGTGCTGAGTAGAGAAGAGCTTGGAGATGTTGGAGAGGTATCGGAGTTGTGGTAAAGATATTGCAGATAGAGAGGTCAGTGTTGTGTGGTAGGAGCTTTTTATCTGCTGTGGTTGAGGTTAGATGTAGGAAGCCTTTTTGTGCGTTGTGATTGTGGTTGGGGTAGGGGTTGAAAGAGTGGGTGGGAGGGAGAGAAATGATGGCGACGAATTGGGAGTGACCAAGACTATAAGTAGCTAAGGCTGTGCCATAGAGCCTTTTAGTTGTGACACTCCCAGTCCAAATTGTAGTTAGGGTTAGGAGAGAGAGCGAGAGCTAGGTGTATGTGAGTGGCATAGTAGGAGTGGCAAAGCAAGGCGATAAGTATCAGGCAAATTTAGGGTTAAGGTTGAGGGTTACAATTAATTCGCGGTTGTAGGCTATAAGTCGCAGTCGGGGACGTGCAATGCTAGAAAGCTGCATGTGGTGGCTGGTGTTGTGGCTGCGAGAGATGGCGGGGATGAATCGGGGGTGGCCAAGGCTATCAGTAGTAGTCAAGGCTAGATCCTAAAACATGATTGGATGAAGTTGTAGTTACTGCAAACAGGAATTAAGGCTAGGTATTGGAAATTTCCTGGGTATGGTTGGAGTTGGAGGTGAGAAGAATGCGGAGTGGCAGGCTAGAAGTAGTATTTAAGACCATGCAAGAGGAGGTTGCACGTGAGAGTTAGGGTTGCAGCTGTGACTGAGGTAGAAGTAGAAGGGGTATTGATTTGGAAGTGTAGCTAATATTATAAGCTATAGTCGAAAATGGGATGAGAGCTTCTTGCTTCTTTGGAGTGGTTGACGCTGTGGCTGAGGTGGAGGAAATACTATATTGGAATGATAGTCGATATTGTATAAAGCAAGCGAAGTTAGGCCGAGGGAATATTTTATTTTATATTTTGCGATTATTGATATTGTGTACGTTCGAGAACCATACTATATGCTTCCATTGGTAGGACATGGCCAAGGCCCGGATAATGGCTAGCAGCTTATCCTGGGTGCGTTAATTCATTAAAGTAATAGACTGCAAAGTCTTGGAGCAGGATTTGAAGATGCAATAGTAAACAATTAGTAGTTGAGAAACGGCGATAGAAAGATCATGTAGTACGGCTCAAGTCGCGTTGGGGGCAGTGACCGATGTGGAAGGTAACAGCGATATGAGAGTGTGTATGGCGGAAGACTAGAAAGTAAAATAATCTCGGTTGTACACATGTTATTATTGAAGTTATACGGGGTTATGGCTGAAGGCTGACGGTTGCAAATTGGGAATATAGTTAGCACCACTACAAGTTGTACGCAAGGCTAGCTAAGACTACAAACATTAGGGAAGGTTGAGGATATCGAAGCTGAGGTTGGCAGAGAAAGGAGCTACGACTACCTTGTGATTTTTTCATATATCATGTTAACTTATCTAAACTCCTACGACTAGCTGTAGACATAATTTACAATCTTATTAGCCTTCCCAATGCATTATTACCCTTCTTACACTGGTGCCACTCGCGCAACTAAATGCTCTATGCAGACTTTTCTCAGCTGACCTCAGTAGACAGAAAGGGAACCTAGTTGGCAGTAGAAATCCCGGTGAAATTATATTGGCCAGTAGCTACAGTAACTACCGCCGTATTCAAGCAAAACCAGTAATGGGATCGCGTAGAGGTTGGTGGACGAGGTTAGATTGAACACTTGCTGGATTTGGTTCAGATCCTAGATTGCTTCACGGTCAGTATGCCTTGTTGGAATATCCCACGTGACGCACGGAATGGTCCCCACAACTTGAATCGTCTACGACAAGCTGAAGCCTTTCAATTCAAGCAGTCATCGGGAATCCGGTACACTCTCGTCACACTCCTGTCGTGAGCCGGCGGGGTTTTGAAGAACACATCATGCAGTGCTTACCGACTACACCTACTTTACGTTCCGGGACCGGTGCTAGGGGTAAGACGTCTCTTTACCTATCGGAGGTCATCGGTTCCTAACTATGGTTTACGAGTAGAGCGTCTCCGAGTCGGGAAATGCTAAGATGAAACCGTCAAACCAACCATGTTTCAATCAACCGAACCCACGAAAACGTTCTCCTTCCCGTATACTCGCCCCTGGGTCGTGTCCAAACCCTGCATATCTCGAAACTCATACGCAGTAATGTGCCTTAGCTCAGCCTTACGTGTACAGCAAATGCTCTAAGCTTGAACTTGGGCATCCAGTAGATTAAGTTGAAGCATTTTGGCTGTTAATCGAGATTAGATGGTATCTTGCGGGGCTTCGGTACCAGTGACATCAGTCTACATCAGTGTGGTGGGCCCGTCACGAATAGTCTCCTGTAACTTGTAATAGTCTAAACTGGAAAGTACCGAAAGAAGGCAATTCAAGTTGGCCGAGATGGAGGTGCAGCCCCATATTCGCGTCCCTGGCCTGATTTTCCCCTCTTCTCTACTCCAGGCTTGGCCGGATTGGGAGCGAGCTGAGAGGAGCCCAAAGATATCGGGAGTGCGGGAGAAAATCGTTCTATCGGACCCGGAGCAGTGGGGGTTGGGACAGGATGGGAGCAACAGGCGTTGCTATCTGCTGCCCGACCAACATTCTCTACATTTCTCAGCTGCGTGGCACGTTGCTGAAAAAGAAGGGGGGATATGTGATATCAGGACGGGATGAGCGTGGGCAACCGTGGATAAGGAATTCGGCAGGTAGGAAGGCGCTAGCGAATGGTACCGACGAGCGATCTGGATGGGCTGACGACGCCCGCAGATCTGGGCGCCGCTCGGCGGTGGATACTTTCGCGGGCCTGGTGAATGGGAACACGGCATTTGTTCATCGATTAAGTAGGAGCATCCACCTCGGATATTTTTCTGTTTCTTTTTTAAGTTGAGAGCCAAAAGTGAATAAATAAACCTATCCTCTCCGGTTTAAGTTTTGATCGCCGAAGAACGACGACAAAAACTAACATCAATCTTTGTTAACATCGACAGGGGGTCGTGATGCCGGGGAGACAAACCGAGCTTGAGAACTCTTGCGGAGGGGCCGCCAATGGAACCTGCCGTGTCTTGGGTGAGACCTCAACGGATGCATCTGCACCCGAAAGGCTCAGGTGGTAAGCAAAATACAAGGTTCAGCTGCCGAGAGCGACATTGACAGCGGAGACAATGGCGACCCCGGGCCCCTCCTCAACAGCTGATGCGATGACAGCGTGGAAAGAGTCTCTAGAGATTCTTTCAGACGATCTAGGCTGGCCCTGCCTCCCTTGGCAGCATGTTAAGGGCTAGCTGAAGTCTCTCCAATAGTCTAGCACCGCGAAACTCTTTCTCTTTTGCTCAGCACTACGTTTGGTCGGAAGAAAATGCATCTAGCTATGCACCTCCCCTAGCTCAAGCTTGTTGTGTTAGTGGCATCCATCCGTGCTGGGAGGACCAACCGCCGCCACAACTCCCACTGCCGTGGCTCAAACCCTCGTGGGGAAAGCTCTTCGCGGCGCCTAATGAAGCAATCTAGGCTGTACCTACTGGCTGTGGGATGGATTGACAACGATGGTTTTCCCACGAGGGCTTTGTCGCTCAGTCTAACACGGCGGCGCCTGTTGACAGGTGTGGTCGTTGTTATGACCGGTTCTTGCATGAAGCGACTGACTGATGTACGGGAGATGACGACGCAGTTTCAATAGAGCACACGCTCGTTCGTCCCCCTCACTCTGACGCTTCAAACGCTTCACCCCGCCCCCACGAGTTGTCGTGTATCTTGGGGCTTTGCCATCACTCTTGTACCCGGTATTGAAGATTCTGGGGTCAGGTCGAGTCTGATCTTTACAGTACACTAGGTGGCTGAATGCAGAATGTCTCCTGCTGCGGGATTAGTCGTTATACAGTACATCCATGGATGGGGACTTCCTCCTTTGGCCTGTAGACAGTGATTCATATACAAAGCTAACCAGCACCAGGTATTCCTGTGGCCCCGATGATGTGGATGCTGCTGGATGGAGAAGTGCATACAGCGCTGAGGTACGCTATTGGTGTGGGCGCCGGGGGGGTGGAGTAAGCGGACGGTAAGCAGGCCTGACCCCTGGTCGTCCGTAACCTATTTTTGAAGGTTAATTGAAACGCGGATTGTCTTTACCTGGATTGCTATTGGTCTGCTTGGAGCACTATCAGCGCAGCCATCTTCTTGGGCAACCAAGTGCCAGGCCTTGAGCAGCGTGGCAGTGCTGGCGAGGGTAGCACACCGACCCGCCACGCTCTTGTCCACGCTTGCAGCTAACCACGTTGGAGGGTATGATGAGGGATGACGGACTGTGGAGATGAGGATCTGAAATGTTCTGTTGTGAGTGAAAAGGGATGAAAACCATGGGTGTGACGGGACATGGAAAACGATACGCAAGCTTCCCCACCAAAGAGAATCGGGGGACCGGTTACGATGACGACGTCCTGTTCAGGGAACTGTTCTACATGGTATTCGTGATACCGCAAGCAGAAGATTGGAAGGATGCAGAAAGAGGACAAGAGGCTTGCGCGTTCAGAGACAAAAATGCACCGAGATGGTCATCACAACCGACTGCAAAAAACTCCAAATGCAAGTACCTGTGTGTCTAGACCGGGGTAGAGCCCTAGCGCGCCTGCTTAAACTGCTTGGCTGGAAAAAGCAGAAGTATGTAACAAGTGCAACTGGGCAAACGCAAGTGCAGGACTGCAGGTGCATGGCTGCAGCAGAGCCCCGTCCTTAGCAACTAATCCAAAAGGTGCAAGTGCTCACTCACACCTTGGCGCTGCCTGAGAGGGAAGAAATGTCCCTGCCCTGCGCCTACAAACGGGCAGGCTCGCGGTATCCCCCAAACGAGGTCCGGCCGAGAGGTACCTCAAGTGCTCAGGCCTTCTCTCTCACTTTGAATGCTGTGCCCTCCATCGACATTGTACACTCTCAAGCTGTGTTATGTCTGGGGTACACCATTCTCAGTTTCCTTAGAGTAGAGTATTTTTACCTCCTGCTTCCCGCACCTCCTTCGCCATGAGGCCCCCCCGTTGTACATCTCATCCCGCGTCTCTTGTATGACCAACATCCTCAGGAACACACCTCTCCATTCTTTGTATATAGACCGCAATACCCCTCGCCCGATCCCATGTCTCTAGGATTCATTTTGTGCTTTTGATTTCCATATTGAGTTTTTGTTGTTTTGGTTTGAATCATAGCCTCATCTACTCTCAACGCCAATTGTAGATTAGCTGAACACGCTTTGTCCGATCTGCTCGACATCAATTCACGCCGGCGACCGATCCGGAGATCCCCAAATAACATCGGCCAGACACTTATTAATACTCAACTGACGACCCATCAACACATTTGAGAAAAGCACTACTCGACTCGATTTGTTCATCAAACAACTTACAACCCTTCGACAATGAAGGTGTCTAGCCGCATTGCCGCGGCTGTAGCCCTGGGTAGGCACTCATCGTATAATACTGCCCAAGTTGAATCGTGAAACTGACTAGATTCCAGCTTCCTCCTTCGCATATGCCGACTACGTAACGAACTGCCTCACAGATAATGTCTGCATCTCGATTGGTGTTCCGGAGGTGACCGCCTCGAGCGGGTCGGGCAATCTTTATTTCCAGATGACGGCACCGACATCGTACTCGTGGTTTGGAATTGGAACGGGATCTCGCATGGCCGGCTCCTCCATGTTCATCATCTACACTGATGGCAGTGGAAATGTTACTGTATCTCCCCGAGCGGGCACCGGGCACAGCCAGCCATCCCACGACAGCAGCCTCAGCGTCGAGGTTCTTGCAGGCTCCGGTGTCGACGGAGACACCATGACGGCCAACTTCGTCGTTTCTAACCTCGACACTGATGTCGCATCTACCAGCACTTGGATCGGGGCGTACAAGTCTGGCTCCTCGCTCGACGACTCCAGTCCCGAGGCAAGCATCAGCGAGCACGGGTCCGAGACCAGCTGGGGATTCGATCTCTCCCAGGCCACCATCACGGACGACTCCAATCCTTACGTTGATGCCAACGGCGATACTACTACCGACACCGGCTCCGGCTCGAATGACTCCTCTGGTGGTTCTGACAGCAGCAGCGGTAACACCGGCGTCGTCGACAGCGGCGGTAGCACCAACAGCAAGACGATCATGTACATCCATGCCCTCGTCGCTAGCGTTGCCTTCGTGATTCTTATGCCGTTCGCGTCGGTTTTGATGCCGCTGCTTGGTAAGTGGTATATCCACGCTGGCCTACAGCTGCTCTCTTTCGTCCTCATGTGGATCGGTTTCGGTCTTGGTGTTAAGGTGGCCAATGACACCGGCATCGTAAGTTTCCTTGATACCGTCTCCCCGGTAAGAAAAATAGAAGCCGCTGACCATGTGCTCCCTCCTCTTTAGATATTTAAGCAAACTCACACCATCCTCGGCACTGTCGTCATCTGCGCGATGATATTCCAACCCGTCTTTGGCTGGCTCCACCATCTGCACTACGTCAAGCACCAGGGACGTGGTGCCATCTCGTACGTGCACATTTGGTACGGTCGTGTCCTCATGGCCCTGGGCGTCATCAACGGCGGCTTGGGTCTCAAGCTTGCCAATGCTGGTAGCGGCTATAAGATCGCCTATGCTGCTGTTGCCGGTATCATGTTTGTCGTATACGCCATCGGCAAGATTGCCGCCAACATGCGTAAGAGCCGGTCATATAAGAAGGCCGAGATGCACGAGGAGCCTTCTCAACGCTCTCGCAGACCTTACAACAACAGCGATGAGGCCGAGTGGAGGCGGTATGAGTCTGGCCAGGGTGCTCCTCAGCCATATGAGGGACACAGGTACGAGGGTGCCCGCTATGATTCTAACCGATACGCATAGTCGGTTGTTCCAGAGAAAGGGTTTAAGAGTCGAGAGAAGCCTGTCAATGTTTGATAAAAATTTAAAGCCTGGTGTTATTTTCGAGTCTGGGGGCAAAATACCAGTCCATCACATATATATTGGATATCCGGCACCATATTGCCGTAGTGGGATGGAAATGTCCGGGAATGGGGATCGGCGTTCAGGATAGGACTCGTCATAGCGATAACTTTATACTTCAATATATTCTCAACTAGTTCAACAACAAGATTGTGTTATTCAATCCGTGATGCATGATATCTAGTGAGCATTGATTCGTATTCTAGAATTCTAGGCGAGGTGTTAACGATACTGGTAGTTATGTCGTCATGATCGTGACGACGTCAGAGGCGAGAGGAGGTGTGTGGTGTGATGGAGGGAAACCAAGAAGATAAAAGCTTCACCAGGGACAAGCCAGAACGATTCAGAGGTTCCTCCCAATGTCATACAGCTGCCATTGTTTTTTGGGGAAGATTTTTTATTATAAACTTTACCTCTACCATCGGGCCCATAGATCTTGGGATTTTGAGACGTCCACTCCAGCAACTCCTGCCGGCGGACCCTACCATCCCTAACAATTTTTGTTCGAGTGGAGGCAAAAACCGAAAGCACGTGACTTGCCATCGAGCCCCACCAAACTTGCTCAATTCGGAACTGTGAGTGGCGCGGACTTTCCAAACTTCAACCATTGCCGGTGGAACCGACCGTACTTTGTGCTCTAGTAATCTACTTCTCCCCCAGTTGGAAAAACCTCTCAACGGCCAATCCCCAGACGTTGCCTCCATTTGTTCTCCCTCTATAACCCCATCCTCCAGACCTCAAAATGCTGTCCAGAGCTTCGGTGAGTAGTCCTTGATCTTTTCTTGTATCTATTGATATCTTTTCCGGTCTGCCAGATGCTTGGGAGCTAGCTCGTGGATGCTGCTCCTCTTGTAGCCGGCGACCGGCGGCCAGGACTCAAATGCTGACAATTTTTCGCCCACAATGTTGCAGACCGCTCGCTCTACCTTCGCGGCCGCCTCCAGGCTCGCTCGCGCCAGCACAATTCAGACCAGGGCATTTATTGCTCCTACAGTGTCTAGGAGAGGTACGTTTTATCGCTTTTGATAATGATTTACGGTCATTTTGTGGGCAATTGAGGTTCTGGGGTCAATGAGCCGGAGAAAGCTCTGTCCTCCCGATGCGGGGAACGTACGTGAACTGGAGGGTTGCCACCACCACAACGACGTCAACAAATACAACACGACCAGAAACTCGATGCCACGGTATCACGGCTGCCTCTGTCTCAATTCTGGAGATAGGATCCCTTTCATTGTGAAAGTTTCGAAACCAGCCTTTTCGACTACAATGCTAGACGAGTATTGGATGTCCATATCGGGGCATTTCGGAAAGTTTTTCTTGCCTCCTTCACGCGATAAAGGCCAACCAGACAACAACCCGCTTAGCACCAACTATATCGCCCTAGATATCCCAACGATTGAAAGGCCCAAGTCTAAGAGACGGAATATTTGGAAGGATTACAACGTGATAAAGCAAGTTCAGGCTTCGGTCTCGCTAATACTCTTATCCCCATATAGCCGACTTTGTGCAAGAGCTCTACCTGAAAGAACTCAAGTCCTACAAGCCTACTCCCGTCAAGGAGAGCGATTCCGCCGGCCAGGTTGCCACATTTAGCACTCCCAAGGCACCCAAGTCCCCCGAAGAGACCGACCTCGCTGCCTCATTGAAAGAGTACGAGACCATGGCCGTCGAGGTCGAGGGCCAGGAGGCCGCGACAGCGGGCTCCTCTGAGCCGGCCACCGAGGACTGGCTTGTGATCGAGGATTTTGACTCCGAGCCCCCGAAACATTAATCATCCATTTTCCATTAAATTTGATTCCATCCGTGGGCATGGATGGAAGGGCAAGGCGAGGCACAGGCCATTGCAGCTGTATCTCCACTTGGCTGTAGCTTGTCGGGGCCAGGGGTCGACGGCAGAGGAGCAGATGATTTTGCATGATTACGCGCGCACGCATGGACGCTAGGGACACTTTTTCCAAAGCAAGGAGGTTGGTCGGTCTAAGACGCTCAACACTCGGGAGAAGGAGGACACGCATGAGATAAAGGAGAAGAGTTTATATTATATTCGATCTTGCCAACCGCTGGCATATGTGTACTGGGATAGTGGAAGGAGAGGCGAGCGTTGTAATCGCGTGTACATCTACATACTACCCAAAAGCTTTGACACCCGCTCTTTGGGCAACGAACAGTCACTTTTTGCATTCTCTCCTCTCTTCACCACCACGATACTAGAATTAGTATTTGGACTGCTTGGTTGTGGAATATTTACTTTTCAAGTGTTGCCTGAAAACCAGACGTACGTTGGGTAGGGGACGTATCACGCAAGTGGCCCTAGTTATGCTAGGCTTCACCGCTCTCTTCTGGATCGTGTTGTCACTAATGCACCAACTGTCTTGGCTGAGTATACGTCCGGACTATTGGGTCGATGATAGCGTACTGCATCGCAGTTGCTGTCTAGATCTTTGCCATTTTTTATCCTGGGCGAGCTAGGGTCATCCCGTTGTCCGAACCGCATGGCTGGGGTGGCTACGCATGGGAGGTTGGTATTTCCCGGCACATTTGACAATCGATCTTTGCTCGTCCTAGCGCTGATCCACAGTTCATACTGACATGTCGAAGAAAAGGAGGAAGCTCGCACAAAGCTCTTACACACCGCCAAGTTGGTTAGAAACCTGCTATGAGTTTTTCCTTTTTTTTTTTTTGGTTTCTTCGTGGGCGGGGTGGCTACCAAGTGGAGACTGTAGGTGGAGTCTAGAGAGATGATTGGGGGTCTCCCATGTGTGTAGGGCTGGTTTGGATAACTCTCGTGTCCAAAGCACCCGGGGTTGGGGATAATGCTTTCCACGTAGCTCTTTCTTTGAATCGCAGCCGCGATTCATCATCCGAAGCTCAGATGTAACAGGTCTGCTTTCTGGAAATTTGCTTAATATTGGAACAACTCCCCAACATAAAGGCTCTTGGTCTCTCTTGCACAGCTGGATTTCGGGGAAATACTTCGAAGATAGGCAGACATATGCTAAGTGCGCGCCAGTGTAGACAGGTGAAACAAGAGCTTGGAGTCTATGTCCCGTATACCACATAAGTTACATAGCTTAAGCAGGTGAGTTTTGCTCGCATTTACATTACATTCCACTCACTGGCTTGCTCTCCCGTGCCGGTTTCCATCACGGACACCTCAATATTCCCCAGTAGACACCGATGCTCTAACAATTGTACATGATATACGGACTCGAAAGTTTCCAAAGCCTTCTATTATGTAGCTTTTGCCACAGATAATCAGGATACACATACCCACTTAATATCTGATAATCTGAGAAACTTGGGCACCGAGAACTACTCCACCCAGCTCAACTCTATTCTCGGCGTATCCCACCCCGAAGACTATAGACGCACATTCAACGACACTTCGATATCCTCCCAACTTCCACAAACGCTCACAACGCCAGCATTCACTCGCGATGCCGGGAGGAGTAGGTCTCATATCCCTGGCGCAAACAATGTACACCACGGTGTCATTGTCGTCGACATCTCGGAACTGGAACCCTATGAGAGCTAGCACATCAGCGCCAACATCAACACAAACCACAGAGATAACAAGCCCCTCGTTGGCATCCCCTCATTCCTCCCCGCCGCCGCCTTCGTCGACGACGACGACCCCCCCGCCGATTTCAAGACGACCATTTTCCCCTACCAGACACCACACGGGCACAAGCCGGCCATTCTCTCCCACTCGGCAACAACTCACAATACACACTCTCTCGCCGATGCGACATTCCTCGGGGGGGGGCAACAAAGGGAGCCCCTTCTTCTTCCCGTTGGAATCTCCAGCACGGTCTACATAGCCTGCCCAGCCCGATTTTCCAACGGCCGCCAGGAGCGCCCACAAGGAGCAGCACCCACGAGCACAAGGCAACCCGCAACCGACGGGCATTGCATCCCAAGAAGAAAAACCCCCCGGCCCGCCCGCCCAGGACGGCTTCGACTCGGCACCGCACCTGCAGGACATCGGCAGTCGACATCACGGCCGCCAGCAGGTCTACCTGGGCAGTTCACGAAAGATGACCGGTTTGTTATCCCGAAGCCCGGCGAACTAGTAGTCCAGTTGAACTAGAGGGGAAAAAATAAAAGAAAAAAGCCTGACATCAGACAACGTGATGGGTGGCACAAGCAAGGTCGGGCAGGAACAACACACCAACCAAAACACGCACATCACTCCACCCCTACTATATAATATATTACCGCTGATAATGCCGCCTCCTCCCTGGTTTGGGGAGGGGGGAGGGGGGAGGGGGGAGGGGGGGCATAACTCGACAACGGGACCATCAAATACAACAAAACATGGACGAGGCGATGCAGCACGATGGGAGGATAAGATATGTATGCTGAATCGTAGCAGTGACCTTACTGTCGGGGATTTAGGGCCGAGGCGGGGTCCAGAGAACAACATTGTCACTATCATCAGACAGACAGACAGACAGTCGGTCGGTCGGTCGGTCGGTCAGACATAACATGACAGGTCCAAAGACGAAGTACTACGGGACAGGGGGGGGGGGGGGGGGGGGGGGGGGGGGGGGGGGGGGGGGGGGGGGGGAGCGGGGCGGGGGGGGGGGGGGGGGGGGGGGGGGGGGGGGGGGGGGGGGGGGGGGGGGG